>ML400185.1:0-99879 GCA_005239525.1 Nicotiana knightiana | reverse complement strand
TCAACATTGTAGTTTATTGTTTGATTTAGTGTTTTAATTATGTGAACATTGTATTTTATTGAGAATTAGGGTTTAAGGTCCTTTTTTAATTAGATTTGTTAAATAATTTTATTAACTAATTAGTTTAATTAGTGTTGAATTTAGTTTAGTTAGATTTAAATTATGTATTGTCTTTAGGATATGAATTGAACATTTAGGATATGAGTTGAACCTCATTGTAGTTTATTGTTTGATTTAGTGTTTCAATTTTGTGAACATTGTATTTTATTGAGGATTAGGGTTTAAGGTCTTGCTTTAATTAGATTTGTTAAATAATTTTATTAACTAATTAGTTTAATTAGTGTTGAATGTAGTTTAGTTAGATTTAAATTATGTATTGTCTTTAGGATATGAATTGAACATTTAGGATATGAGTTGAACCTTTAGGATATGAATTAATTAACTAAAAATGATTAGGATATGAATTAACTAAATTAATTTGTTCTTGTTTTATTTGTATACATGGAACATCGTACTTGGATGTACAATAGGAATTATCCTAATCGGCGGGGATTGCGGGCGGAATTTGTAGAAGGTGTTGAGGTCTTTGTTAGACATGCAATGGAACTTCCACCATCCCAAAAAGATGGATTAATTAGGTGCCCTTGTGTTAAGTGCGACTGTATGAGGTTTGAAAAATCGGAGGAAGTTAAAGTTCATCTTTATAGGAAGGGGTTTATAGCGAATTACTTTGTGTGGACTTATCATGGAGAGGTCGATGGTAGCAATGGGATATTTCATAACACGGTTGCGGGTGAAAGTAGTAGGTCGGTGGAGAATACAAATTATGATTCTAGAATGCACGATATGGTTGCGGATGCTTTTGGGATGCAATTTGGGAGTGAGCCCACTGAAAACATTGAACGAACCCCTAATGATGACGTAAAACATTTTTTTAAACAGTTAGAGGAAGCTAGTCGTCCATTAAAGGAAGGAAGTCCACACTCTGAGTTGTCTGTTGCAGTTAGATTACTAAGTATAAAATCTGATTGGAATATTTCTCAAGCAGCCATGGACTCTTTCATTGACCTTATGACTGAACTAGTTGACCCTGATATCAGCTTACCTGATGATTTCTATAAGGCAATGAGATTGGTTTCTAAGGTAGGACTTTCGTCAATGGAGATATTAGTTATTATGGTGTGCTCAAAGAAATAATTGAACTAGAATATACTGGTTATCCATATAAGAAATTGATACTCTTTAGATGCAAGTGGTTTGACCCACATCCAACAAGAGGTACAAGAGTACACAACAAATACAACATAATTGAGGTTAATCATACGAGGGGGTATGATCGCTATGATCCTCTCATTATTGCACATAATGTTAGGCAAGTGTATTATGCTCCTTATCCATTGCGGCGGAATAACTCAAATTGTTGGGTTGTAATTAAAACTAAACCTGTAGGTAGGGTGGAAGTCGAGAATATGTTAGATGTTGCTTATCAAAACGATATCTCCAGTGTTCACCAAATAGTGGACGAACTTTTAGAAAATGATTTGGAACATCCTGCACACATATTGGAAGAAGTTGACATAGATGAAGTAACAATAATAGAAAATGTTGAAGAAGAATCAACTGATGAAGCACAAACTAGTTCGGAAGAAGAATCCTCGGACGAGGAACAATACGTCGATGAGCTTTAAAAAGTTGGTTTCTTTACTACTTCTCATTTTTTAGCTATTTTATTATATGTTTCAATCTAAATATGTAATTTTTATGCAGATGACAGGAAAGGGTCGAGGTAACGATGACCCTACGGGTTCTCGGGGTAAAGGAAAGGCTAAGAAGGGAAGAGGAGAGTAGAAGATACTCCTACCTCTTTTCCACCCACTTCATAGGCACCGCCTATGTCTTATCCTCCACCCGATGGATATTATGAGGCGCCACAGCATCACCAGCCCAGCTACATCTTTGTGCAGACACCGGGTTTTTCAGCATAGGTCCCTAGGACTGTACGTCCAGCATACAGTCCAGCTGCCTCACGAGCACATGGCTCACAGCCACGGGGGTCACAACCACGTGGGTCGCAGCCACTGGTGCCACAGCCAAGGGGGTCAGAGGCATCAGTATCACAGCAGCTTCCGGTCGATCCCACGATGTCGCAGTCACAAGGATCATAGCCATCTTCCTTATCGACTCCATCTCTT
This sequence comes from Nicotiana knightiana, assembly GCA_005239525.1. Classification (NCBI taxonomy): domain Eukaryota; kingdom Viridiplantae; phylum Streptophyta; class Magnoliopsida; order Solanales; family Solanaceae; genus Nicotiana; species Nicotiana knightiana. Next base: position 97,687 of record ML400185.1, on the reverse strand, counting down.
ACAGGCCTTCGCCTGCGAGATACTAGCTCTGACCCCCCTACACCTTCCACACATGTATCTAATGTACCTGTTTCCGACGATGATGCTGATGATGATGAGGAGGTGCATAAGGATAAGTATGGCAGGATCATCATAGTCCCTGAGGGTGATGGGTAAGAGCAACTTGATTTTTTTACGTTTATTGTTTTGTACAGTTTGGACTAATATATTAATGTGTTTTGTTTGTTAAATTGCAGGTTCATCCCGAGTAACACTACTACGAGGATAATCACCAACACCACCAGAAAGCTTTATGATGGAGGGAATTCCCATTCTCGTTGAAGCAGCAAATTTTCAATGAATTTAAGGTATAAATTTTCTTTTAAGCTTTATAATTATTTATATTTATGATATTTTCATACAATATTTAACTTTTGAAATACAGAGCAAGTGTGTATGGGAACACCGCTATAGCGCGGAGGTGGCGCGTAATTTTAATCTTAAGGCTCGGAAGCGGTTGTCGCATAGTTTCTCCAACGCTAGACTGTACAACCAGAAGCCTAACTGGTTGCTTGACGAATTTTGGAGGGATTTGCAAAGGCAGTGGCTTACCGCGGAGTTCTTAAAGAAGAGCGAAAAGGGAAAGAAAGCTCGTGCATCCGAGAAGGGAGGCTCCTTGCACACTGGAGGTGCGATCAGCCAAGGGACTATAAAAAGAAGATTGGTACGTAATTTATTCATTTATTTTAATTTTCAAAGTATATCTATTTTGTTTATTAACTGTAATTTATGAATTTTCAGGAAAAGAAGTTGGATCGTCCAATGAAGCAAGATGAGTTATTCAAGGAGACTCATATTGTCAAGAAAAAGAAAGAGACTGATCCAGAAAGGTGGGTCGACGACCGATCATCGATTGTACATGTAAGTTTTCTCTTTTCATTAAGTATTCTGATATACTCTAATATAATCTTTCAAATACTAATTAAATAAAAGTTTTCTTATAGGATCGTTCAGAGTTGACATGGAGGAATTCATACGCAGTTAGCCACCTAATGAGTTGGGCGAGTCAATCCATATTTCGGATGAGGATGCAGAAAGACTATGGATGCAAGTGGCTGGCGGTGATAAAATATGGGAAGGTATACGGGCTTCCTAATAAGAAGTCCACTGCTATCACTGTGGAATGCAAAGAATAGGAACTTCCTCGCAAGCCGAGTAACTTGATGGGGAGAGCCTCTCCACTATGCGGGAGACTGTGACAAAGCTCACAAGCGAGCTAGAAGCATCCAAGGAACGAGAAAGGCTTAGAGATGCTCAGTACGTTAGCATGCAAGCTCAGTACCAAGGCATGCAAGCTCAGTACGAAGGTATGCAAGCTCAACTTAAATATCTCCTAGCTTCTGGAGCTTTTCCGATTCCCCAGTATCGCGAGCCATCCAGAGGCTCAACTTGAACGTGAGTGTTCCTTCCGTCCTCCCCGTGTTAGTTCCTCCCGTCCTCCCCGTGATCGTTCTTCTCGTCCACCACGAAATGACCCTTCTCATTACCGTCTTGATAATGTAGATTCATCAGACGGTGATGATAATGATATAGAATGAGACAGTCATTGAGTACTTTTATATACTTTGAACTAGATAATAGAACTTTGGTCCATTTTGGAATGGGATTGTAATAAGTGTTAACTTAGTTTTGTTAGTTAAATGTGTTAGTTCTATTGAACTTTATACGTTGTTGGTATTAATGTTGGTTTGAATAATAGTTGTAATGATGTTGTTGTTGTGTTAGTATTGTTGTTGTTGTTGTGTTAGTATTGTTGTTGTTTTTGTTGTAATAGGATTTGGTATGCTGGCAGGTGGTGTGGCTGCCAAAATTTGCAGTTTCTGCCAAAATAAAACCCAGAAAAGCGACCAAAGTTGATCGCTATTAAACCCAGATTTCCAGAATAGCGACCAAAGGTGGTCGCTAACTAACCCAGATTTCCAGAATAGTGACCAACTTTGGTCGCTATATTATTAAAAAAATATTTTTTCTGGAAATTAGCGATCAATTGTGGTCGCTTTGGTTTAAAACAAATTAAATAAATTAGTAAAAAAATTATTTTTTTTGGAAATTAACGACCAATTGTGGTCGCTTCTGTTTAAAATAAATTAATAAAAAAGCGACCAACTGTGGTCGCTATTTTTCAGATTTTAAAATATTATATTTTATTTACAGACCAAAGTTGGTCTCTATATTTTGTATAATAATAAATAAATAAATAAATAACATAAAATAAAAATAGAGACTAAATTTGGTCGCTAAATTTATATTATTAAAATAATATAGCGACCAAAGTTGGTCTCTTTTTTTGATACCCAGAATATTTGGTCAATTTAACATAGAGACATAAGTTGGTTTCTAATTAGCGACCAACTTTGGTTTCTATGGTAAAGGGACCAGCAAAATAGTGACCAAGCCTGTTTGGACGTATTTTGGTCGCTTTTCACTGTTTAGGGACCAACTTTGGTCGCTTTTTGTGGTCGTTTTTTCCCGAATTAGTAGTGCTAGTTCCTCCACACAAAGGTAGGTAAGATACTTACCTCAACGAAGCTAGAACGATACTCTAAAATAGCCTTCTCACATGAAACAACCTCCGGACGGCTCAAATCTAGCCAAAATAATTTCATAACATAACTAAAACTCATAGAAAATAATTTCGGATAATAAAACGTTGATTTTCAATTTTACACTAAAAAGTCAATATGAAAGTCAACCCCGGGCCTGCACCTCGGAACCCGACAAAATTTTTTGAAATCCGAACACCCATTCTGATACGAGTCCAACCATACCAAATTCATCAAATTCCGGTATGGAATCTCCCTCCAAATCTTCATTTTACATTTTTTAAAGACTTTACAATTTTCATTCATTTGATTCGCTAATAAATGATGAAAATACTCATGGAACTATGTAATGTAATCAATTTTTGTTAAGAAACACTTACCCAATTAAATATCTTGAAGAACTCCCCCAAAATCTCCCAAAATCGAGATCCAAAATTCAAAAATGAATAAAAATGTCGAACCCTCGTACTTAAGGCATTCTGCCTAGTTTTTAAGCATTTGCGGACACATATTCGCATTTGCGCCCTCGCATTGTGGTCTCCACTTAACTATCCAGTTTTCACATTTGCGGGACAATTTTTGCATCTGTGCTATTGCAGACGCGACCCGAAACTCCACAGAAGCGAACGGTCAGCTCTCATTCCCAGCTCGCAGAAGCAATCACATTTTCGCAGGCGCACTCGCACATATGTGCAACTCCCTCCGCAGAAGCAGAACTTGCCACAGCACCTTCCCTTCGTAGAAGCAATGCATCCCTCTCATAATCACATCCACACCTATGGCCAATTTTGCACAGGTGCGAAGAACCAATACCAGAACTCCTCAGCATTTCTTATGTCCAAAATTCGATCTGTTAACCATCCGGAATCCACTCGAGGCCCCTGGGACCTCAACCAAATATACCGACACGTTGTAAAACACGATACGAACTTAGTCGAGGCCTCAAATTTCATCATGCAACTTTGAAATTACGAGTTGCACCTCGAATCGAACTTATGAGTTTCTGAAATTTCTAAAATTCTATAACTTGTGCCGAACTATAGAAAATCGATCCAGAATAACCTTAAATTTTTCTTGCAAGTTCCAAATGATACAAAGAGCTATACCAACTCCCGGAATAAAAATTCGAATTCAATATCAACAAAGTCAACTCTCGGTCAAACCCTCAACCTTCCAAACCTTCAACTTTCCATTTTTTTCCGAAATGCATCAAATTAGCCTATGGACCTCCAATTCCAAATATGGACACACGACTAAGTCCAAAATCACCTTACGGATCTATTGGAATCATAAAAACACACTTCGAGGTCGTCTAAACAAAATTCAAACTCCGGTCAACTCTTTTCACTTAAGCTTCCAAAACAAGAATTTTTTTTTCCAAATTGATCCCAAATAATACAAAAACCGAACTCTACCACTCTCAAGCATGTCATAATACATAATACGAAGTTGCTTGAGATCTTAAGTCACAGAACAGGGCGATAATTCCCAATACGACTGGTCGGATCCTTACATTTGTACTTGCTAAGTAAGCCAACTCAAAATCAACAAAATATAGTTCAGATTCGTTCAACTAACATAGTCATATCATAAATAAAAATAGGAATAATATCAAAATAGTAAATATCTGATACAAGCATAACATGTCCCTAACACGACAAAAACAGTACAACCCCCAAGAACTAGGTGACACAAGTACACGAGAAACTACTAAATAAATATAAGTCCGAATACATAATCAAAATTGTTTGAGAGAAAGAAAATAGAAAGGTAATAAATACGGACAAAGACTCGGGCACTGCAAAATGAATCCATGAGGTGAAAATCACCCTAAGTCTTTGAGCGAATGACTAGGTTCAACAAGAGGCTCCGTTAGTACCCACCTGAGGATCTGCACAATATGATGTGCAAAAACATAAGCATAGTATGAGCATACCTTAGTCGATACATAGTAAATATCAAGTCTAACCTCGAAGAAGTTGTGGCAAGGCTATGTGTATCAAGATACTTACAACAAATATATAAATAACAAATCCTGGAGCTGAAATAATAAATATCCTCATAATCAACATGTAGCAAATATATAAAACAATCAAAAGATATAGAGCATGTTTTTCCAATTCAAAAGATAATCATAACACTGTTGAGATAGGGTATTTAAAGATGATATGCTTCAATCAACAAATTCGAGGCTCCTGACTGGCACATATAGGTGACATGCATCAACTATGCATTCTTCTAAATGAATCAAGAATGTCTATGCATGCTCAAAACCATATCTTTTACTATGACCAATACAAGATCCATGTACCCCGATACAAAATCCATGTATCATTGAAACCCGATACAAAATCCATGTGTCGACCCGATACACATTCCATGTATCAACCACAATCACAGGGCCCAAAGTAACATGGGTAATCACCTGACTCCGGAGGGATGGATCCTTATCAAAATGCAAAATGATCTTGATAGCTCACGTGCAATCAAATATCAGCTCATTGTGTGTCATGCCCCAAACCAAAGGAGGTGTGGACAACACTCGTTGCAATACTTGGCCCCAGCATACCACTCTATAACTGTAAACTATAGAGGGATAGCCCTAAACTTAGGCCAACGAGTCATATCTGCAAGTTGACAATACCAATCAAGGCCGATGAAGCCATATCTAAATCATCTGAAAATAACGTCTATCTCATCCGAGGGGTAGACATACCCAAAATCTCATATACATAATTGAGTAGGATGAGGAGGCTGCCATGAATCTCTATAGCTAGCAATACCAAACTAAACATGCACACATAGCTGGCAAGGACACTACACTAATATACAAAATATACACGGCTCATCTGCAAGCCTCTAGAGATAACAGAACTTTACCATGGTTGGGATATGGCCTCGACCTAACCATCAAATGTGTATATATATATATATATATAATTGACTCCAAAGTCTAGACCTGGTAACTCCGAGGGGTGGAGCTTACAAATCAAGATAATATTTGGATCGATCTACTAGGAAGGTCTATCCGGCTATCTATCAGGGCCTACTTGCATGAAATACAGTGTGCCCAGCAAAAAGGATGTCAGTACGACAAGATGTACAGAGTATGTAAGGCAATAGAAAAACTAAAAGATTAAACTGAATAGATAATATAATAACTGAAAGTAAATGGGAGTCAAAGATGATATGAAGATACGTTTGTCTTCTAATACTGACTCAACACTCTCAATATAGTAAGTAAAACAGTTGTCCAATCATATAAGGCTCAGTACGTGTTACTCCTTGGTCGTAGTAGGTTTGCTCATAGGCGTTCGGCCACAGTAGGCTCAGTATATAACTTACCATCTGATCTGAAGTTTCCCAATAGGGTCCTGCCTACCAGTTATAGCTCAGAGGTAGTGAAAATACTATAATACTATATATGTAGAGACCCTCTACTTTCTTGACTGAAAGAAGACTATACTTAACTAAATATAAAGTCCCGATAAGGAAGAATACTATAACTTATGAGACTTGGATAATGTGCATGAATTCAGGAATACAAACCTCTCATTATGTCTCATTATCAAACATATTTAGTTATAGGATCATGCCAAATAAAGGAAAGGTTTAGCCAAACATACCTTAACCCTTTCGAGTCCTTCAAACAACTCAACTCAATCTTCCATAGCATAAGGAGATTTAAAATCATGAAGCATCTCCCCTGTAAAAAAGGCCTCCTCCAATACCATATACCAACAACAACAACAAGAGAAATCCAGCAACATATAAGTATCAATAACATGACACCATATAACAACAACAAGATACAACTACTTCACGACGAGCGGTAAGCTCTGATTGGAATCGGTACACCCCATATCACCACTTATATACTTATAAAATTAACTTAAAATTATCCTTATCATGATAATGAATTAAATCATCAATGATTCCGGTCTTATACCATATATTTATAATAAAGAAAATAGTCCACAATTCCAACTATCCCAAATTAGCAACTTTATTCACTAGTTCATGTCTAGTCCATCCACTTAACTAAATAAAAATCAATATAACTTTAAGCACATGCAAGAACACAATATAATTACCTCCTACAGTAGCTTCAAGTTGAAATCCAAGCTATACTAGCTTACAACAGCCCTCAATGGCAATACAACTATCACGCCCCGAACCATAGCCTAGGCGTAACACGGCACTCGGTGCCTAAATACATGTGATCGAGTGAACCAACTGGGTGGCTGGATCAACAGGTGGTATAAGTGTAAGATGAATATAAACATTCAACATGTTGAACTACTAAAGAGTCTGACTGACATATTATAAATACAGAAAGTACTGAAAAGTCTACAAATATACACGAGTAGCCGACAAGGCTAACACATAAAAGCCTGCTAATATCTTACTGACTGGGCTATAGTCTACAAAGCCTCTAAAGAATACTTAAATGCTAACTGTTTACCGAGACAAGGTCCCCGTTATTCCTTATTAACTAAAATACTATAATGAATTGAAAAAAGAGGGATAATGCCCTGAATGACTGGGTTCACTAATAGCTGATACGAGATGTCCTAGCAAGAAGAATTGTTAACCTGTAAATCGTTACCTGCATCGCGAGATGCATGCCCCCGGGAAAAAGGGACGTCAGTACATTTAAATTGCACACGTATGTAAAACAACTGAAGAAAAGAACTGTAAATACTGAAACTGAAACTGATAACTAAACTGTAAGGCCCCGGGAAAAAAAGTTCACTGAGTAATTTAAGGTCTTGTGGTGCCAAGTTGAGCTAATGTGTTTAGAAGTAGTAATCTCGCAAGCTCGCTGCGGTTCAGACTTTTTGGATTGATCAGTACGCTAGGGAATTTAAGAAAAATTTTCAGAAGTTGAGGGAACTTGTGCGGCCAATTATGCGACCGCAGAATTGATATGCGGACCGGAGAAAAACCATGGAGTGAAAAAGATATTTGAGTTGATTTTTGGACCAATTATGCGGTCCATTATGCAGTCGCATAATCATTTTGCGGACTGCATAACCCATCGCAATCCCCACATAGAAATTCCAGGGGGTGTTCTGCGGCCCATTATGCGACGGCGAAATAACTCTGTGTACCGCAGACGAGTCGCAGACTGAGGTAGAAAATTCCAGTTCTTTATGGAATTTTGTGGCCCATTCTGCGGACTGCAGATGCATTATGCGGTCGCATATGTGACCGCAGATCCATGTGGGGTTCCAAATTTCTAATTTAGACCCGATCCTATATCGATATATCTCATGCTATTGTCCATTTTGAGCCTATTTTCTGATATCCTTAGAGTGAGAAAGAGAGTCATAGAGGGAGGAAGTATTCTTGATCAAAATTTCTCTTCAATTCTTGCTCAACCTTCAAGAATTAAGGAAGCTAGCCCCTAGATTATCATTCACCCTGGTAAGTCCTACTTCTAAAAGCTTTCATACAAGAGATTAAGAGTTCAAATGTGTTGTGGGGTTAGAAATAGACCATGCATGTGACACTAGGTTGTAGTGTGTGAGATTAAGGAACCATTATGGGTAGCTTCTTGTTGAAATCTGTTGAGGGAGGAAGGGAATACAATTTTAGAACCTTCTAGTCTATTTTGCATGATAGGTGTTTGACAAAATTCCTAAGAGAGTTACATCATGGGAATCCTTCTAATTATTAACAAATGTTCACTATCTTCCTATGGATTGTTATCACTAGAAGTGTTGGTTCTTTGTAGTAACTTAAGGAGATCTCAAACAAGGTATGTTGGCTAAACTTTCTCTCTTAGAGTCGAATTCCATAAACGTTTCCATAAGTTCAAGTATGGTTAGCTCAAAATTCCTAATTTCTATATTCCGGGTTATACCCTATAAACTTGATTATTCTGAATGAGCCTTATGTCGAAGGATAGATGTTTAAAGTATGGTTTGCTTATTAAAATGGATGGCTTTGAGTCGTGTTTTAAATGAAAACTAGTATACTAACTGGGTGAGAAAAACTCGATATTCTTAAGACTCCTAATTGCTCATATGTGTACCTAATGTCTTGCTATTGATAATCTACAAAGATGTTTGAAAATGAATTAAGTGAATTGGGGAAATAGAGTGTGGAGAACGTGCCAAGAACTTAAGTTATAATTGTGACTAGTGATGCCAAGTAATGAGAAAATGTGAAACAGATTATGAAATGAGCCTCGACTCAACTGTTTTAAAATGATTTCTAAAAGTAGAATTTGCCTAAAATCTCTTATACTCAATTTATGCCCATAAGTGGCCATTTTAGATAATGCTTTACCTTATAAATACATCCAATGGGATCCAAGTTCTTACATACTTAGGTGTTGGAATTGTACATTGTCGTGATTGGAAAAGAGTAATTCAAGAATAATTGGTGTATTTTCTTGTTTATGACTTTGAGGTGTGTTTCTATTGTCGGTTGGTATGTCCCCTCCTTTGGGAAGAATCCTTTGTGTTTAAAGTTTCTATTACTAATGAACTTGAGGTATATGATTGCTGAAATATTCAGCATGTTGGTATTTGGTGGTGATCCTTGAAATTAAAAGAAAGTGAAAGTATGGAATATAGAATGCATCCATCGTGCCATGAATAAAGAATTTTGTGAAAGGCCCAAAGAGCCAAGGCGATATTGTTAATATGAATGGTTGAAAATGCTAAGAATGATCTAACAATGTGAAAGATTCTGAGGTGAATACATTTCTATTTATGTTACCTTTGTATGAAAACCCAACTAAAAATATTTTTGGGAGTATCATTAGCAAAACCGAGGAAGGGTGGGTCATAAGGCCCACACCTGAAACTAGACGTGCCAGTGTAGGGGTGGATGGTGATTATTTCCCCTTTCATGGGATGAAATTGGAATATTAGTGAAATTGTAATTATTCCCCTCAATTGAGATAATCCTGGTAACAACTGTGAATTGGAAAAGTCAACCCACACGGCATATCTAGGAAGGCGACCTAGCTGATCGGGTGGAGATCATACTCCATGTTGCGCACATGGTGGTACCACTCTTGTAACAACTTTCTTTCGCATCACCGTGTAGAACCACATTGTCCGTGGAAGATGGCCTAGCCGATCGGGCGTGATCAGACTACGTGCTAGTAAAGGCGGTGGTATATCGGTTCTAATGATCTCCCAACCAAAACTATATATTATTTTCGTATTCTTGAAAACTTTTATGTTTTATTGGACTTCCCGGTTTCTATGGTTTCTTTTCTTATATGGTTATTCTATTTTGACGAGGATTTTTAGCTATACATACTAGTGCTATGCGACGGAACTAACGTCCCTTTTTCCAGGGGCGATGTATCGTTAAATTGATATAGGTAGTCCCACACTAGGTGGCATCGATAAGTGATAGCGGTATTCTCTTCCCAGCCGACTTGGTGAGCCCTACTTCATCCCAGGGTCATGTCATGTATCTTTTGTTCATTTTCTTATCATGTTTTGAGGTATAGCCGGAGCTTTGTTGCCGACATTTTCTTATTACTCTTCGGTTGTACTTAGAGGATCCATAGACAGTTTGTGGGTGGTGCTTGATGTTGGGAATGAAACTAGAAATGTTGGTATTTGGCAAAACATGTTTTTATTAAATCTATAAACTTGTAATATTTTGGAAATTATGAATGAAATTGTTAAGGGAAATGAAATAGAAGTCGTAATGAAATACTTTCATAATTTGATTAATGGAGTACATCTCCTCTTTATTCATAGATTAATTTGGGTAGAATGAAATCTAACAGGCTTGCTTAGTCGGGTTTACTCGATTGATTGCCGGTCGCGTTACTTGATTTTGGGGCGTGACATGAACTAAATATAGGAAGTAAGGTTATGAATACTCCCTATCCCGAATGATGAACCAACTATTTATCTGAATAAATAGACTGCGGCTCAGGCCAAATATATATATGTGCACAAACTGCGGCCTCGGGCCCATGTATACGTATACATAACTGCGGCTTCAGGCCCAAAAATGCATAAAGCATAAACTGCGGCCTCAGGCCCAAATACATGTGTTCAACATTCAGGAATTTAGAATCGAGAACTGAAAATCATACTGTAATACATGATACTAAAATACTGAACCATACTAAGTTGATATCGGAATACTGAATAGGACTAGACTGAGATGTGTATTCATAATAAGTTGACTTCTCATAACTGAAACTCATAGAATATTAATGATTATGGAATTATGCCATCTAGAGAATAGAAGTTCTACGACTCTTCATGGGACTAAGGCATAATTACTTTCTGAGTAAACTAGTAATAATCATTATGAATGGGACGTAGGGAGAATCATAGACATTCCCAAACGTAAAGAGTTAGCCTCACATACCTTAACTTCCTGCTCTCGAGCATAATACAATGTTTGCCAACCCTATCAACTTTAATCTATAGCAATACAAGTCAAAGGGATTTCATATTAGCTATGATACTCATATTTTTGGTCACTTAAGCATTTTATCAAACACTTGGTGAGAATAAATCTTCATAGTCCTTACTAATGGTCTTTCGACACCAATAACTCATTCTCTTGCTCCTAGATAAATTCTAAATTCTCAAATGGTTATAATGAACAACATTCTCCATCACCCACAAGGAATACAACACCCTTAACCAATAATGAACAATCAACAACTCAAACCTATAACTGCTCATGCTTTTCTATCAAACCCATCAACTCATATCTCATGAACTAGTGTCTAGAATAATTAATCTAATGCTAGAATCAATTAAAGGGTGAAGACATTAGCTTTTTGAGGTTCAATCCCCGAGTTCTAGGCTTCCTTCTCTCAACAATGATGTCCCAATCGAATATCTAATGATATGGAGGGTTTACCCATGATAATAAGATGTTGGGAAATTGAAATTAACTTAGAATCACCATTAGAACTTATCTTAGATGGTGGAGAGACCTTTAAGGAGTTAGGTTCTTGAGAGCTCCTCTTTCTAGAGAAAGTTTTTGTGTTTTGGGGGTGTGGGGGACGATGTAGGGATTTAAAATGACCCCAAGTGTTTTCCAATGCACCTGAAGGCTTGACCACGTACCTGACCACGAAAAATGGCAGTAGCACTGCCTCAAGTGCGCGGCCTCGTACGTGGCCCTCCGGGCGCGCACCTAAGCGTGCATATTGTGAACTATTCTGTAAAACGCACATAACATTTTGCAAAAAGATCCGTTTTGGCTCCACAATATATCATTGAAAATCTATTTCAATGGCCTACACCTTTCGTGATTTCAGTTTTCCCAAATTTCTTACACAGTTTCACTAAATCCTTCTGCAAGACAGATCTTTTGTAAACTTAGTAGATTTTATCGAATCTTATACACCTCACTCTTCGTCTTGATTCTGAACTAACTATTTCCACCCGTACTCATACCAATAGAACTTCACATGTCCAAAATGTAATGTTACTACTCATTTAGCACATTCATACCTAAGACAAATTTACGGGGTGTTACATTATCTCCTCCTTGGAATCATTCATCCTCGAATGATGGTCCTAGTTGTAACTACGACTATCTATGGACATTAAACGGGTCTGATGGTGACATGTGAATACTGAACTGTAATGAACACATGTATACCGAACTGAACGAATACGTGATTACTGAATACTAAGATGAGTAAATACTGAAAAACATGGAGATTATAATATAAGGTCTAAATGGAAAGGTTAATTACCTTCAACATTTTCTATTTGCTCTTCAAAGAGATGGGGATATCTAGACTTCATGTCCTATTCGGCTTCCCATGTAGCCTCTACAATCTTTTGATTCCTCCAAAGCACTTTGACTGAAGCAATTACCTTAGTTCTGAGCTTTCAGATTTGACGATCAAGAATAGCCACTGGAATTCCTTCATAAGTCAAGTTATCTTTAACCCCTATAATCTCCGTAGGAACCACAAGTGACTGGTCTCCCATGAATTTCTTCAACATACACACATGAAACACTGGGTGTACAAAACCTAATTTTTGTGGCAATTCTAACTCATAAGCCACCTGCCTGATACTTCACAGATTCGATATGGCCCATTATAGCGGGGACTAATCTTCCCTTTCTTCCCAAATCTCATAACGCCTTTCACAAGAAAATCTTTCAGAAACACCCAATCATCAACTTAGAATTCTAATTCTCTGCGCCGCATGTTCGCATAGGACTTTTGGCGACTTTGAGTTGTCTTCAAATGCTCTTGTATCAAGTTGACTTTTTCCATAGCCTGATAAACCAAATAGGGTCCTAACAACTCCGCTTCGCTAACTTCGAACCAACCAATTGACGATCTACACCTCTGCCCATACAGAGCTTCGTACAGTACCATCTTGATACTAGAGTGATAGTTGTTATTGTAAGCAAACTCAATGAGGTAGATGATTATCCCAATTACCTTTAAAATCGATAACACACGCCCTAAACATATCCTCAAGAGTATGGATGGTGCATTTCTCCTGGCCATATGTGTGAGGATGAAAAATGGTGCTGATGTTCACCCTTGTGCCCAATCCTTTCTGAAAGGATTTTCAAAAGTTCGCTGTGAACTGAGCACCACGATATGAGATTATGGACAAAGGAGTCCCATGCAATCGGACAATTTCCTAGATATACAACTTGGCATAATCCTCAACTGAATCTTTAGTCTTCACCTGCAAGAAGTGAGCTGACTTGATAAGTTGGCCAACAATAACCCAAATCGAATCATGATTCTGAAACGAGCGAGGTAGACCTGTTATGAAGTCCATGTTTATCATCTCCCCTTTCCAAACGGGAATTTCTATAATCTGAGCTAAACTACCAAGCCTCTGGTGTTCGACTTTCACCTGCTGACAATTTGGACACTTAGCCATAGAATCTGCTATGTTCTTTTTCATATCTTTCCGTCGATAAATCTCCTTAAGATCATGATACATCTTTGTGGAACCTCGGTGAATAGAATACTTGGAATTGTGGGCTTCTAACATAATCCTCTCTCTGAGCCCATCTACATCTGGAACTCATAGTCTGCCTCTGTATCTCAAAGTACCATCATCTCCCCATTGTTCAAAAGTCATAGTCTTGTGTTTGTCAATTCCTTCCTTCAGCTGCAATAAGTAGGGATCACTGCACTGCTTTTCATTCACTTCGGCTACTAAGGAGAATTCAGCCCTGTTCTGAAGAACAATGACACAATCTTCGGAGTCCAAAAGTCGAACTCCTAGACTTGCTAAGCAGTGAACTTCCTTCATCACAGTTCGCTTGTATGCCTCATCATGCGCTTAGCTTCCCATAGAATGCCTACTGAGAGCATCGGCTAAAACATTTGCTTTCCCCGGATAATAGAGGATATCAACATCATAATATTTAAGTAATTCGATCCACCTTATCTGGCGTAGATTCAATTCTCTTTGCTTGAATATGTACTGGAGACTCTTGTGAGCTGTAAAAATGTCAACATGCACCCCATACAAACAATGGCGCCAGATCTTAAGTGCAAACACCATAGCTTCTAACTCAAGATCATGAGTCGGATAATTCTTCTCGTGAGCCTTGAGTTGTCTCGATGTGTAGGCTATGACTTTACCATGCTGCATTAATACACACTCAAGACCAACCCCTGAAGCATCAGAATAAACCATAAACCCTTCGATTCCTTCAGGTAGTGACAAGACTGGAGCTGAAGTCAACCTCTTCTTTAACTCCTCAAAACATTTCTCGCAAGCGTCCGACCATTGAAACTTGTCTTTCTTCTGAGTCAATCTAGTCAAAGGGGACGAGATAGAAGAAAATCCCTCTATGAAACGCCTATAATTGCCTGCCTAGCCAAGAAACTTCTTATATCGGATACTGGGGTGGGTCTAGGACAATTCTTCAGTGCCTCTATTTTCTTAAAGTCCACCTTCACGCCTTCCCCTGAGATGACATGGCCCAAAAATGCTATTGATTTCAACTAGAATCACACTTAGAAAATTTCGCATATAGTTTGTGATCCTGCAGTGTCTACAACATAATTCTGAGATGTTCAGCATGGTCAGTCTCTCTACGGGAATAAATCAAGATTTCACCAATAAACACAATAACAAAAAGATCAAGATAAGGCTTGAAGACCCTATTCATAAGGTCCATGAAAGCTGCTGGTGCATTCGTTAAACCAAATGACATTACAAAAATTTTGAAATGCCCATATCGAGTCCTGAAAGCTGTTTTGGGAATATCAACTCCCTTAACCTTCAATTGATGTTATCCCGATCTGAGGTCAATCTTGGATTAACACTGGGCACCCTGAAGTTAATCAAATAAATCATATATTCTGGGAAGAGGGTACTTGTTCTTGATGGTGACTTTATTCAACTGACGATAGTCAATGCACATGCACAAAGACCCATCCTTCTTTCGGACAAACAAGACCGGTGCGCCCAAGGTGAGACACTTGGCCTTATAAATCCCTTATTTAGATGATCCTTCAACTGGACTTTAGGTCTCTATCGGGAGGGACTCCAGGAATATCTACGGGAAACACTTCTGGGAACTCATTTACTATTGGTACCGACTGGAGAGCGGGAATCTGAGCATCTACGTCCTTAACTCGACTAGGTGATAGATATACCCTTTGGAGATCATATTTCTAGCTTTAAGATAGGAGATAAACCTACCCCTAGGTGCTACGGCATCACCCTTCCATTCTAAGACTGGTTCACCAGGAAATTCAAAACTTACTATTTTGGTTCTACAACCCACTGTGGTATAACATGACTAACCAATCCATGCCCATGATTCCATCGAACCATATCTAATTCTACTAAGTCTGCTACACTAAGACGATGATACACTTTGACTGGAAATCCCCTATAGATACTTCTTGCTATAACTTATTTTCCAACTGGAGTGGACACTTCAAAGGTTTCACACATCTCCTTCTATCCCAAATTTCCTAGCAATATATGGGGTTACATAAGATAGGTTGGATCCCGAATCTATAAGAGCGTAGACATCAAAAGTGAATATCATTAGCACACTTATGAAAACATCTCCATGAGTCTCTGTATCCTGACGGTCTGCCAGTGCATACAAGCGGTTTCGACTACCGCCTGCATTACTAGACTTTGTTCAACCACGCCCTTGTTGGACCTAAGAGTTATGATGGGCTGTTGAATTAGTGGACTGAGCTACATTTCCTCCATTATTCTGCTTTGTTGATAGACAATTCCTCAAGAAGTGGCCATGTTGACCGCACCAAAGCAACCATTTGTGCCTGAACGACACAACCCTGGATGCCTCTTTCCACACGAGTTGCAAATAGGGTAACCAGGGACTCTGTAGCCCACACTAGCCTGTGATTGTGAGTCTGCTGCTCTGAAATTCTGGTTTTTCTTGTTAAACTTGGACCTCTGAACTGGTGCACTAGCTGAAGATGGAGCAGGTCCTGATTTTGATTTTCTGAAGAACTTACGATTGCCTCCTGCTTGAGATCCCCCATGGCTGAAATTTCCTGCAAACTTAGCACTCTTGCTGAATTCCTTGTCCTTCTCTATATGTAGCCGCTCTTCTTCCTTCAACCTGTTTTCGTTCCCCTCGAACAAAGGGAAGCATCTTAGTAATGGTCATGTCATTGTTCTGAGCAGCTATATTAGCATCAACAAACAAGTCAACTGAAAGCCCCAAAACAAGCCGCCTAACTCTGGCCCACATATCACGTACCATTCCCGGAGCATAATTAGCTAGAGAGATGAACTTGAGGTAGTACTCATTTACACTCATATCATTTTGTCTAAGTCTCTCAAACTCCAAAGCCTTAGTTTTCAAGACCTCAATAGGTATAAAATGCTCAAGAAACGCATCTGCAAACTCCTTCCAAGTTGCAGGAGCCGCATCCTCCCCTCGGGTCTCTTCCCATGTTTCATAACAAGTTTTAGCAACATCCTTCAGTTGGTACGCAACAAGCTCTACTGCCTCAGTGTCTGTAGCATGCATCACTCAAAATATCTTCTGAACATCATCAATGAAGTTTTGCGGATCCTCATCCGTTTTGGACCCTGTGGAAACTAGAGGTTTCATGTTGAGGAATTCCCTGGACCTGGAAATGCCCGTCTAATGAACAACACTTTTTCCCTGCCTTAAATCCTGAGTTGCAACAATCTGGGTGAACAACTGGATAACTCCCCAGACATCCATGTCTAAAGCACTGGGCACTGAGCCCGATGCAACCTCCTAGGATGGAGTGTCCTCCTCCTTAGCAGCATTAGTCGTAGCCCACTGGCTAGTAGCTGAGGCCCTCCTAGTGTACTTTATTTTTGCAACCATTTTTTTGAAATACGCAATTCGCACGAGTTAGAAAGGTTCCTAAAAGCATAACTCCAACTGCACGAACTAGAGTATGAAAGAAATGCAACAATCCTAGATGTCTTGGTGGTCAAATGTTTAAATGTGTGGCGTGCACACACACATAAAAGTGACCCCACTGGACAGGGCTTCGTAGACTCCCTAGGAATCTTGAATCTAGGCTCTAATACCAAGATTTATCACGCCCCAAACCATGGCCTTGGCGTAACATGACACTCGATGCCTAACTACATGTCACTGAGCGAACCAACTGGGTGGCTGGATCAACATGTGGTATAACTGTAAGCTGAATATAAAAATTCAACATGTTGATCTACTAAAGAATCCGACTAACATATTATAAATGTGGAAAGTACTGAAAGTTTGAAAATATAAACGAGTAGCCGGCAAGGCTAACACATAAAATCCTGCTAATATCTGACTGACTGGGCTATAGTCTATGAAGCCTCTAAAGAATACTGAAATGCTAACTTTTTACGGAGACAAGGTCCCCGGTATACCTTATTAACTGAAATACTATAATCACTGGAAAAATAGAGGGATAATGCCCGAAAGACTAGGGCTCACCAATAGTTGATACGAGATGTCCTAGCAAGCAGAATCGTCAACCTGTAAATCGTTACCTGCATCGCGAGATGCAGCCCCCGGGAAAAAAGGGACGTCACTACATTTGAATTGCACTGGTGTGTAAAAAAACTGAAGGAAAGAACTGTAAATACTGAAACTGAAACTGATAACTGATAACTGAAGTAAACATAGGAAGTAAGGTTATGAATACTCCTTTTCTCGAATGATGGACCAACTCTTTATTTGAATAAATAGACTGTGTCCTCAGACCCAATATATATATATATATATATATATATATATATATATATATATGCACCAACTGCATACTCGGCCCAAATATACGTATACATAACTGCGGCCTCAGGCCCAAAAATGCATAAATCATAAATTGCGGCCTCAGGCCCAAATACAGGTGTTCAACATTCAGGATTTTAGAATCAAGAATTGAAAATCATACTGTAATACATGATACTCAAATACGGAACCATACTAAGTTACATGATATTGGAATACTGAATAGGACTAGACTGAGATGTGTATTCATAATAAGTTGACTTGTCATAAATGAAACTCATAGAAAATTGATTGATTATGAAACTATGCCATCTAGAGAATAGAAGTTCTACGACTATTCATGGGACTAAGGCATAGTCGTTATGAATGGTACGTAGGGAGAATCATAGAAACTCACAAATATAAAGAGTTATCCTCACATACTTTAACTTCCTGCTCTCGAGCATAATACAACATTTGTCAACAGTGCAATACAAGTCAAAGGGATTCCATTTTAGCTATAGTACTCATATTTTGGTCACTTGAGTATTTTATCAAGCTATTGGTGAGAGTAAAGTTTTATAGTCCTTATTCATGGTGTTTCTACACCCAACAACCCATTCTCTTTCTCCTAGATAAATTCTAAAGTCTCAGATGATTATAATCAACATCATTCTCCATCACCCATAAGGAATACAACACCATTAACCAATAATCAACAATCAACAACCCAAACGTATAATCGCTCATGCTTTTCTATCAAACCCATCAGCTCATATCTCATGAATTAGTGTATATAATCATTAATCCAATGCTAGAATCAATTAGAGGGTGAAGACATTACCTTTTCGTAGTTCAATCCCCTTGAATTCGAGTTTTAGGGTTCCTTCTCTCAACAATGATGTCCATATTGAATATCTAATGATATGGAGGGTTTAACAATATTAATAAGATGTTGGAAAGTTAAAATTAACTTATAATCACCATTAGAACTTACCTTGGATGGTGGAGGGACCTTTAATGAGTTAGGTTCTTGAGTGTTCCCTTCCTAGAGCATGTTTTTGTGTTTTGGGGGTGTGGGGGATGAAGTAGGGCTTTAAAATGAACCCTCAAGTGCGCCCCATGCACCCAAAGGCCTGACCGCACACCTGACCGTGCAAAATGGAAGTATCACTGCCTCAAGTGCGCGGCCGTGCACGTGAGCCTCGGGGCGCGCACCGGGCGCGTATATTGCTCACTGTTATGTAAAACGCACATAACTCTTTGCACAGAGATCTGTTTTGACTCCATAATATATCATTGGAAATATATCTTAAATTCCTACAACTTTTGTGTTTTGCTTTTTCCCGAATCCCTTACAAATTTTCACTAAATCCTGCTGAAAGGCAGACCTGTTGTAAACGTAGTAGATTTTATCGAATCTTATACACCTCACTCTTCGTCTTGATTCTAAACTAACTATTTCCACCCATACTCATACCAATAGAAATTCACATGTCCAAAATATAACATTAATACTCATCTAACACATTCATACCTAAGCCGAATTTACGTGGTGTTACAACAACAACATAGAAGTGTTAAATTTCACTTAACCTAATCTTCACTTCCAATATCAAGTTTCAAATGCTTCTTTCATCAATTCAGTTGATAAAAATATAGACATGCATAAAAACATAAAACATATCCTAATCACATTATTTTCAATCATTTCCAACCAATATATATATATATATATATATATATATATATATATATTAAAACAATCCAACAAAAGATAACAACATGTCTTCCCCTTTTAAGTGCTATCTTATAATCATTCACTCCAACATCACAACCAACATGTAATTAACCTTAAAAAATCCAAAAGGATTTCAAACATACCTTAGCCGGTAGATAAAATTCAAACCCTAAGATTAACTTAGCTCACCATCATCCTTATTCACATTAAAACACCATAGAGGGGTTATTATTCACCTTTGTCTAACTTTGATGTTGGGTTATGGTGTACTTTTTGGAATTTGTTTGGAGCCTTGGGGGATATGTTTGGGAGGATTTGGAGGGTGTGAGGATTTAAGTAGGTCGAAAAATGAGCAAAACGTATCCCAAAAACGAGATAAACAATGGTGAAAGTCGGCCACCGACCAAGTGGGTCCCATATGGGCTGCCTGTGCGATCTCGCGAAAATGCGAATATCTCTCTACTCCAATGTCATATCAACAAACTGTTTAATGCATTAGAAACTAGACTCGTAGATATCCAACTTGATTGGTGGATCACCCCGTAAATCCAAGTTTATTTGGATAAAAGCTCTGTTATATTATACCCAAATTTCAGTAAAACTTATGAACGTAACTTTTGACGACTTTCATCGACTTTTGTACCACAACTCGCTTGACTTCAAAATATAATACATGACTATCATACAACTAAAATAACTCATAACAAAATATTCTTATCATATAAAGCACCCTAGTCTCACTTCAAAAGTACGTGTTATTATATTCCTAGCTTGTCGACTTTCACTTAAGCTAATCTTCACTTCCAATCTCATGCTTCAAGTGTTTCTTTCATCAATTCACTTGATAAACATATATAAATGTATAACAACATAAAACATATCATCATAAAGTTATTCTAATCAATTTCCATCCCTAAAAGCATATATATGTACATATAGCCTTCCAACAAAAGATAACAACATCTCTTCCCTTTTCAAGTGCTATCTTGTAATCTTTTACTCCAACATCACAACCAACATGTAATAAACCTTAAACATAACCAAAAGTATGTTAAACATATCTTAGGAAGTAGATTAAATTTGAAACCCAATCTTAAATTATCTCACCATCATCCTTATTCACATCACAACACCATAGAGAGGTTATTCTTCACCTTTGGCTAACTTTGATGTTGGGTTTAGCGTACTTTTTTTGGATTTTGTTTAAACCCTTGGGGGAATAATTTGGGAGGGTTTGGAGAGTATAAGGATGGAAGAAGGTCTAAAAATGGCCAAATCCCATCCCAAAAACTAGATAAAAATAGGTGATGGTCGGCCACCGACCAAGAGGGTCCCATAGGGGTTGCCTGCGTGGTCTCGCAAAATGTGAATACCTTTATATTCCATCATTGTATCCACAAACGGTTTAATGAGTTGGAAATTAGACTCTTAGATCTCCAATTTTATTGGTGGATCACCCCATAACTCCAAGTATATTGCGAGAAAAGCTCGGTGATATTAGACCTAAATATCAGTAAAACTTATGAATGTAACTTGCGACGACTTTCTTCGACTTTTGTTCCACAACTCACTTGACTTAAAAACCTAACACATTACTATAATACAACTAACATAACTCATAACAAAACCTTCTTATCATGTTAAGCACCCTAGTGCCACCCCAAAATTACGATTATTACATTCCCAACATGTCGACATTCGACGAAACTTATTTTCTTCAATTTCTTTAGCTTCTAAACCTCCCAACCCTCTTGGTACTTGTTATTCATGATCTTAAATATTTGTAAACTCCAAGGTAACATTATTAAATTACTTTATATACTTACAAAGATGATCTCATTTCCAAGCTAACATCAGTTGACTTACGACGTACTTTTATGTACGAAAATATGGGGTGTAACATCATTTTCCCATTTGGATCATTCGTCATTGACTGATGCGCTTAGCAGTCTCCAACCCTCATGATACTTCCTTAACACTTGTTTTAACTCATCATTATCTTGGTAAAGGTCCTTAACCTCTCCGACTTATATTGATTCATGTAAGATGCATTCCAACAAGAAAGTACAGGTGTAACATAATTCCTTAATTATGAACATTCGTCCTCAAATTTTAGATCTTAAAGACATGCAAAAATTCAGCCAAAGTCTCCTCCGTACACTGGACTAAAACCAACCTGCATGCCGCCAGAAAACATATTATACATGCCACACACGTCCAATGTCTATAAATAGCAACACGTGGCCTAATACGGCTGTCAATCATAAGTAGTGAAAGTCAAGAATAAGAGCTCACCTCACGACCTACTGGTTTGAATATCCCATCTCAATCCATATATTTAGTTTGAAATAGGTGGGGGTATTTAGATTTCTTCCTCCCCTTCCTATGTCATCTATTCCACATTCTTTCTTCTCCATAAAACCTTCATGGAGGTTAATTATTTGGTCCTCAACTAAGGATGTATCGATCTAATATAGCCACTAGAATATCCTTGTAGGGTAGATCCTCTGTAATATGAATGCCATCTACTGGGACAACCCGAGAAGGGTCTCCGATGTACTTCTGTAGCATGGCTAATAGGCTGACTCTAACTCTAGAGGCAATTAATCTCATAAGCTACTCTACCTATCCATCGAATGGCTCTGTAAGGCCCCATATATCCCCGACTAAGCTTGCCCTTCTTACCGGATCTCATGACGCCTTTCGTGGAAAAATATTTAGGGATACCTAGTCGTCTATGACTTTCCATATGTTCGCCTATGACTTTCCATATGTTCGCACTATAGGAATTATTATTCTACGACCTTGGCCATCATATTCTTTTTATTCCAATGCTCTTTGAACCAAATATAATCCTCATCATGGCTCTCATAGTTCTCGCTTTACTTTTATTCTAATCATCAAACTTGTATATACAAAATGGACTCCAAAGTCTACATCTGGTAACTCTGGGGGAGTGGAGCTTACCAATCAAGCTGATGTTTGAATCTGTCTACTGAGAAGGTCTATTCGGCTGTCTATCAGGACCTGCATGCATGAAATGCAGTGTCCCGATAAAAGGGATATCAGTACGAAATAATGTACCGAGTATGTAAGGCAATAGAACAACTGAAAGTTGAAAAAAACTGATTATATAATAACTGAAAGTTATTATGAGTCAAAGATGATCTGAAGATATGCTTACCTACTGATACATACTCAACTCTCTCAGTATAGTAAGTAAAATAGTTGTCCGCCCCTATAAGGCTCGTTATGTTTAATTGCTCGGTCGTAGTAGTCTCGCTCATAGGCACTTAGACATACTCTGTTCATAGGTTTCCCAATAAGGGCTTGCCCACCGATTATAGCTCGGTGGTGGTGAAAATACTGTAATACTATCTATATATGGACCCTCTACTCTCTTGACTCATAGAAGACTATATTTAACAGAATATAAAGTCCCGATAAAGGAGTATACTATAACTTATGACACTTGCATAATGTACATGAATTAAGGAGTACAAACTTCTCGTTATGTCTCGTTATAAAACACACTTATCTATGGGATCATGCCTAAATGCAGGTAAGGTTTATCCTCAACATTTCTTATCATTTTTGAGTCCTTAATACCGTCCAAGCAACTCTTCAAACAGCTAAACTCAATCTATCATCGCATAAGGAGATTTAAAATCAGTGCCAAGTAAGGGCTAAGTCCGTAACTAAAGCTAGTATCTCATTTACATAAATCCGGGCAGCATCTACCCTTTCACAAGGGCCTCCTCCAATACCATATACCAATAACAAAAACTACACCAATATAGCAACACAAAAGTGTCTATAACAACAATAATATAATAACAACAAGTCACAACTACTTCACAACGAGCAGCAAGCTTGGATTCAGTGCCAAGTAAGGGCTAAGTCCGTAAGTAAAGCTAGTATCTTGTTTACATAAATCCGGGCAGCATCTACCCTGTCACAAGGGCCTCCTCCAATACGATATACCAACAACTAAAACTACACCAATCCAGCAACACAAAAGTGTCTATAACAAGAATCATATAATAACAAGTCACAACTACTTCACAACGGGCAGCAAGCTTGGATTGAAATCTGTGTGTATGTGTATATATATATATATATATGTTATTATGGCTGGAAATTGTGGAAACTAACGTGATTATGATATGTTTTCTGTTTGTATGCATGTCTATATATTTATCAAGTTAATTGATGGAAGAAACATTTGAAACTTGAGATTGGAAGTGAACATTAGCTTAAGTGAAATTTAGAACTTCTACGGTCATGTATTGCCATTGAGGGCTGTTGTAAGCTAAGTATATCTTGGATTTTGACTTGAATCTATTGTAGGAGCTAAATATATTGTGTTCTTGCATGTACTTAAGGTTATCTTGATGTTCATTAAGTTAAATGGATGGACTGGACATGAGCTAGTGAATAAATTTCTAATTTGAGGATAGTTGGAGTTGTGGATTGTTTTCTTTGTTATATATATTTGGTAAAAGGCTGGAATCATTAATGACTGAATTTATTGTCATATTAAGGATACTGTTAAGTTAAAAAAAGAAGTCTATAAGGGGCGCTATCTTGTAATCTTTCACTCCAACATCACAACCAACATGTAATTAACCCTAAACACAACCAAAAAGATGTTAAACATACTTTAGTCAGTAGATACAATTCGAACTCTAAGCTTAAATAATCTCACCATCATCCTTATTCACATCACAACACCATATAGGGGTTATTCTTCACCTTTGGCTAGCTTTGATATTGGGTTATGATGTACTTTTTTTGAATTTGTTTGGATCCCTGGGGGAACTATTTGGGAGGGTTAGGGGAGTATGAGGATGGAATAAGGTCGAAAAATAAGTAAATCTCATCCCAAAAAAGAGATAAAAATGGTGAAGGTCGGCCACCGACCAAATGGGTCTGATAGTGGCTGCCTACGGGGTCTCGCGAAAATGTGAATATCTCTCTACTCAAATATTGTATCAATAATCCGGTAATGAGTTGGAAACTAGACTCGTAGATCTCCAATATGATTAGTGTATCACCCCGTAACTCTAAGTATATCGGGGGAAAAGCTCAATGACATTAGACCCAAATTTCAGTAAAACTTATGAACGTAACTTGTGACAACTTTCATCGACTTTTATTCCACAACTCGCTTGACTTCAAAACACAGAACTATCATACGACTGAAATAAATCATGAAAAATCCTTCTTATCTTCTTAAGCACCTTAGTCTCACCCCAAAAGTACGGGTATAACATTCCCAACTTGTTGACTTTCAACGAAATTTATTTTCTTCAATTCCTTTAGCTTCCAAACGCCCAACCCTCTCGGTACTTATTGTTCATAATCTTAAATAATTGTAACATCCAAATTAACATGATTAGCTTACTTTACATACTTTCAAAGATGATCTCATTTTCTAGCTAACATTAGTTGACATACGTCGTACTTTTAAGTACAAGAACATGGGGTGTAACATTGTGTCCTGTGCCATAACTGAATTTCAACCGCACGACCTTGCCTTTCCTGCCACAATATCATTCCAAATCAAGTATACACATATAATACATATGCATATTCTCAAGAATTAACAGATAAAATACACATAACTACTTAATAATAATCATGCAGATGTGTGCTAATGGAATTTCTATATGACTATGGATGATTTACGCAATTCAACATATCAAGAATAAGCTCCCATGCTTTCATAGATAATAATAAACCTAGGCATGATCTCTAACATGAATAAGTGAGTGAATGTAGTCATATAAGCCAAACAAATCATGAACCAAAATGAAGACATAATCAAAACAAGGCATAAAGTATCTCAATTCTACCCCAGACATGATATAAACTTGGTACGTGCATATACAGTCGCAACCTTGAATATGCACCACCCCCAATACCTTAAACACATAAAAATCAAGTCAAATCCCAAGGGTTTCGCTCTTAACAATGATAGCCAAGAGACTTACCTCTTTTCGGGCTAGCTTCAACCACAAATCGCGTCAAAATCTCGCTTTATCCCTCCAATCACGCAAATCAAAGCCAAACATCATCAAAGAAATTCAAACAATGCTATAGGATGCTATCTCAAACCATAAAGCTTCGATCTTAGATGAATTACCAAAAGGTTAACAAAAGTCAACCCGGCTTCGCATGCCCAAAATCCAAAACCAATACCAAAATCCATTGACCTTTAACCTGCCAAGTCCAAATATATAATTAGTTTCCAAATTAGGTTCTAAATCTATGGTCAAAATCCCAAAATATACTCTCTTAAATTGTAGACAAAACCCTCAAATTTCCTTTAAAGATTCCATGTGTTAGGTGTTCAAATCCATGTAAATTCATGAAATATAATAAGAAATTGGTAGAAATCACTTACCCTATTACCTTGTAGGAAAATCTCTGTAAATAATCTCCCCTCTCCTAGTCCAGGGCCCAAAACATGAAAAAATGGGTAGAAATCATGAAATGACATCTTATATGGTCTGCCGTCGCGATCGCAAACACTGCTCTGTGATAGCTAAGCACAAGGAACCACCAGCTGAAATAACTCATTGTGAATACGTAGGCACATCCTCGAACACGAAGATCGATGGGCTACCTTTATAAGCGAACACAGACACTCCACTGTGACAGTGAAGCACACTGACCCCAGCTCCAATCTCTTCTACGTGAACGGCATCCACCTATCGCGAACACGTAGACCAAACTCCCACCTGACACTTCCTCTAAGAGAACACAAAGCTCTTCACGCGAATGCAAGGACAAATTCATGCTTTCCATCATATCTTCTCTGCGATCGCGAAGCGTTACACTGCACTAGTAAATCGGCTATGAAAAACTCCACCGAAATGGTCTGAAACTACCCTGAAACACAATCAAACCCCACGAGACCCCGTCCAATCATACCAAAAAGTATATATACATTATCCAAACTATGAAAAGGATCAAAACACCACAATTAACATCAAAACCACAAAGCGATTATCAAAATCATTCACTTACTTTCAAACATTCTAACTTTGTTGAACTCGTCTGAATAACACTTAGACATTCCGGATCACAACCATACTTTTCACAAAAGTTCCAATAAACTAAATAAACCTATAGAAGGTCTCATAACAACAATCCAAGTCTGATAATACCAAAGTTAACTTCTAGTCAAGCTTAAGAACTCTTCAATTCTTCAAATTGCCAACTCTCGACAAATACAGCCAAAACCTTCTCATAAAATCCAATTCAAAATATGAACATACTCCCAAGTCCGAAATAACTATATGAACCTACTGAAACTATCAAATTTGTATTCTGAGGTTGTTTACTAGAAAGTCAAACCTTGGTCAACTCTTCTAACTTAAAGCTTCCAAGTTGGGAATCACTCATCCAAATCAATCCTAAACCTTTGGAATATTGAAACCAACCATATATGCAAATCATAAAACATACATGAAGCTATTCAAGGTCTCAAACAGCCGAACGGGATGCTAAACCTCAAAACAACAGGTCGATTCATTATATTCTCCTGTACTTAAACTTAACTCATCCTCGAACGTGCCAAGCGTCGTTCCAAAGCTGTAAAATAACTATATAACTCATCATACACATACCATGTTCTATCCCATGTCACTTCAATCCATATAAGTCCATTAACACAATCCGACTGAAGATTCTTCCTTCCACTTTAGCTTACAATCCTTAGAACGAAATTCCAACATCCAAAGCACCCTCTTAGATATAATTCTTACATTTATACATTATATCAATCTCACCAAGCTGTATCAAACTATAGGTATACTCCCAAAATGTAACCACACGATGTACCCAATCGCCCATATGCATGTAGCAATATTTTCCGACCATAATAACTACTCATTACCAAACTCGATATAGTTAATATACCTTATATCAAAATAGAACCTTGTTACTCATAACCCTATTTATGATGAAAGAAACGTATAGAAGCTCACAACCACCTATCAAATCAACAAGTTGTGGAGTCTCGCCCGACAAGAACCACTACCAACTTTTGAGCTGACTAATGACATTCTTCTTCCAAACACACTTTATCCAAATCCAAATTCAATAATTCTAGGCCCCATAACCTTTTCTCAACTAGTTGAAACTGCCCGGCTGATAGACCACATCAAATTCCACCTAAAAATCCATACAACGCAATCCATGCACTAAATAAGCAATATCACAAATATAGCCAACACTGGAAAGAAAACTAAATGAGAGGTTTGTCCAACAATCTAGACAGATATAATGACAAAAGCACAATGCTATGAATCCATCCCACAAGTTAGAAACAAAACACACTGAGTATGCACATAAATCGTATCCAAACATAACATGGTTGCGGCGTGCAAACCAATCCAACATCATACCGCTACATACTAGAATACTCATTAGGCCAAAATCCTCATGCTCACCAAACACACACACACACACACACATATTGTGCATAAAAATAACCATGGAAGACAAATAGCATAACACGCTATGAAAATGGTAAGAACGACTGAGGTGCAATAAGAAAATCACATCTCAAGAGCCATATCCCTCATATAACACCACAAAGCCTAAACAGAACCACAACAGGCATGTAAATAGTCAAGAAGCCTCACAACCCATCATGGCATAAAAGAGTAACACATGAAATAGTTCAGGGCAATAATATGATCAATTCTACCCGATGATACATCCAAAGCAAAAGTTGTACTGAGTAAAGACATCCAATCTAGTGTAGATTACACATTCACATTAAGTCTTCCAACAGGCACTCAAACCGATCAAAACCATTTCGAAATAGGTAAATAGCTTTCCAAAATTCCACAATGCCCCTATCCATGACACATGAAATCAGCGGTCTAACCCTTTTTCATACTTTCACATTACGCAACCAATAGAATAATCCGCCTCCACAAAGATCCAATCTAAAATTCTCTATACTTGATCTCTACCTTTCCCACTTAAGTGACTCTTACATCACGCATACACAGTCATCTCATGAGAAATACTCTCATAAACCTTCTTCCCGAAGTAGAAAAATCTGAACATCCACGGTTACCACTCGTCTGTAGTACTAGTCAAGCCTCTACAAATCCAATATAGAATGCGAGTTCTACAACACACACTCTCATCAGGCGATACAAGATGATGCTAGCATTCTTTTAAACATCTCAAATCCCCCATACTGTCTAGAACTCATGATATTCCTTTCAAAGCTTAACAACAACCTTGTCAATTCCATACCAATTCCACACGCCTCACCGCATCCAACCTACCACGACAAAAAAATACGAGAATCCCGTCATCAACTCTGAATCACAATAGAATACACACTCAGTCGACCAGAAACCTTTCACTTAGCTTAATTCAGGAGAAAATCACAATATGCAACAAAATCCCTATACTCGTAGGAAACATCTACCTCAAATTGTGGTCAAATCATCACAATTCTTCTGAATCTTTTGCACATAAAACAACAATAAAAATTGGATCCCTCTAAATTAACCAAGTCACACAGACTGCCAAATCCAAAAAGATTTACTACAAAACATTTGTAAAGCCCTATTAATACAAAGGAAATGACGATATATATTACCATGTTGATCCAAGCAACTACTAAACGGACCCAACTTCTTTAGATTAATCATGACCCGCCTTCACGGCATCACTTCTCTTTCCAAATACACCATGGACTTGAATCAAAACTCATCCCAAGTGATCCTAACATGAAATCTCGTATTCTTAAGACTCATAAGCCATTGTATTTCCATCTATACACCCAATAGTACCTAAAAAAAATACATGCTCTGAAGATATTGAGAATATGAAAATGTTTCTTGCATCCCTCAAAAAGTTTCTTGCAGAATAGATAATGTTACAGAAATACTCCAAGCCTCTCCCACAACCTAACACGAATCTTATATCCTTATGTCACGACCCGGTTTATCCTCCAAAGGTGTCGTGAATGAACCTAGTCTCTACGACTAGGTAAGCCTACTATAACGGGGAAAATTTTAAATAAAACGCAAGCAATAAAGGGGAATAGGGGCAATGACATAAGTAACGTATTGGCCGCTCGGCTCATACAAAACATAACTTTCCAAAACCCGGAATATCACAGACAGTCACAAGCTTCTAACACTACTGTAGCTCTAACAAAAACTGGAAAAGTACATAAGAACATCTCTACAAGATAGAATAGAAGGAGACTCGGAGGATTCTATGGACGTGGCAGAAATACCTTGCAGTCTCCCGGAATCAGCAGCATCGACTAACCCCGAGGCTGATAGCTCGTACCTGGATCTGCACACGAAAACATGTGCAGGAAAGGGCATGAGTACACCACATTTGGTACCCAGTAAGTGCCAAGCCTAACCTCGATCAAGTAGTGACAAGGTCAGGTTAAGGCTCTACTGGATTTCAAAATAAGTCAGTTCAAAACAGTACAAAAGATAGGTAATGTCTATAGTAAACAGTTTAAGAAAAACAATATAAGTTTACAGTAAAGAAAATCCTCGGCTCAACATAATATATCACAAAGTGGAATCTCCCGAGATACCACCCCGTAGTTCCAAATGATTATGCAGTATAGGGGGATCTCCCGAAATACGTCCGTAGTCCAAAAATAAATATGCAGTACAGGGGGAAAGCTCTCGGAATACGTCTGTAGTCCCAATTTAAATATGCAGTACAGGGGGAAAGCTCCCGAAATACGTCCGTAGGCCCAATTTAAATATGCAGTACATGTGGATCTCCCGGAATACGTCCGTAGTCCCAATTTAAATATGCAGTATAGGGGGAAAGCTCCTGGAATACGCTCGTAGTCCCAATTTAAATATGCAATGCGAATGAATGCCAGATAAGGTTTATTTAAACAGTTCAGGAGAGAAGTCACAGGAAAGAGAAATGATAGGACTAACTAAGAATGGTGCACATAGTATCAAATAGGAAATTCAGGTAAAACATGTAGACTTGCTCCTTCCTAATCTAAACTACACAATTAGCACATTAAACAGTGTAATAAGAGTGAAATGATTTATGGCATGGAAGGAAAAATGGAATTTTTAGCAACAATGGCCCGTGTACGTACTCGTCACCTCACTTACACGGCGTCCATACAACAAATAGTATCAAAACAACCTAAGGGGAAGTCCCCAACACAGAGTTAGGCAAGCCACTTACCTCGACTGCTCTACTCAACTCAAAACCACGCTCTTGCCACGAGTTCCCGAATCCGAATGGCCCTAATCTATTCAATTCAATTGCATAATGTAAATATCATTGTAAGAAATCGATCTAGCTAATTAGTTCAAGGATAATACGCGAAAGTAGGAAAATTGCCCAAAAAGTCCCCCGGGCCCACGTCTCGGAATCGAGTGAAAGTTACAAATTTAGAACACCCATTCACTCACGAACTCACTCGGACAAGAATCATCGAAAACCGACGTCAAAATCTCATTAAATTCTCGGATTTTTAATTTGGGCAACCTTCCTCCCATTTTCATGATTTTTCACCCAAATTCATTGATTATATTGAAGAAACTGATATAGATTAATGATATACAAGTGAAATAAAGTTAGGAATCGTTACCTATGAGTCTTCTCTTCAAAACCCACTCAAAATCGCCTAAACCCGGGCTCCAATCGTTTTAGAAAATATGAATTTCAACCCCTCGAATTTTGTATAAACAACCCAGCAATTCCGCACCTGCGACTCATTGAACCGCACCTGCGAAAAATACATCGCAGGTGCAAAAAATCCTTAAGTGGGCTGGAACCGCACCTGTGGTCACTGGGACGCATCTGCGGCTCCGCATCTGCGGAACTCTTGCCTCACCTGCGAGCCTGGCTGACCAGGTCAATTCCGCACCTACGTGTCCGCACCTGCGGCTCCCCTTCCGCAGGTGCGAAACACCAGCACCAACAATGCTTCAGCTGGTTTTAAGTTCAAAACCATCCCATTGAGCATCCAAAACATCTCTGAGGCCTCCTGGACCTCAACCAAACTTACCAACCAGTCCTAGTACCTTATCCAAACCTAGTCGAGCATTTAGAATACATGACATAACATCAAAATCACCAATTATGCATGGATTCAAGCCTAACAACTTATGAAATTTCCAAAAATCTACAACCGATGCCGAAACACGTCAAAACTAGTCCGAATGACCCCAAATTGTACACACAGGTCACAAATGACACTATGGACCTACAACCACTCTCGAAATTCCATTCCAATCCCGATATCACAATTTCACCTATCGGCCGAAATTGCCGAAATTCTAACTTTCGCCAATTCAAGCCTAAATCTACTACACACCTCGAGAACACATTCTGAACACGCTCCTAACCTCAAAATCACACAACGGAGCTAACAGAGTCGACAAAATTCTATTCTGGATCCGTCTTCACACAGTTCCAACTACGGTCCAATTTCTAAAGCTTAAACTCATATATAGGGACTATGTGTCCAAAAACTCTCCGAAATTCATGACTAATCATTCCGACAAGTCCCATAAGAAGATATAAAAGTGGGGAAAGCACTTATTAGGGGATCGGGGCGCTAACTCTCAAAAAGACCGACTGGGTCGTTACATTCTCTCCCTCTTAAGAAAATCGTTCGTCCTCGAACGAGTATAGAGATGTGAAGCTGTGAAAAGATGAGGGTATTGACTGCACATATCCTTCTCGGTCTCCCAAGTCGCCTCCTCGACTAGCTGACCCCTCTACTGAACCTTGACTGATGCAATATTCTTTGAACTGAGCTTTCTAACCTGTCTATCTAATATAGCTACTGGCTCCTCAACATATGATAGATCCTTGTCCAACTGGACTGAACTGAAATCCAAAACATGGGTCGGGTCGCCGTGATACTTCTGGAGCATAGAGACGTGGAATACCGGATGAACTCCGGCTAGGTTGGGAGGTAACGCTAACTCATAAGCAACCTGCCCAACACATCGCAACACCTCAAAAGGACCAATAAATCTCGTACTCAACTTACCCTTCTTCTCGAACCTCATGACGCCCTTCATAGGCGATACCCGAAGCAAAACCCGATCACCAGCCATAAATGCCAAATCACGAACCCTCCGGTCTGCATAACTATTCTGCCTAGACTGAGACCTTGTCCAGGGCATCCTAGATACCAAATCTGTATCCAACAATCGGGCCTCGCTCGGCTCAAACCGTCCTACTAGGGACCGGCATCGTCTACCATACAAAGCCTCATACGGTGCTATCTGGATGCTAGACTGGTAGCTGTTATTATAAGCAAACTCTGAAAGTGGAAAGTATCGGTCCCATGACCCTCCAAAATCAATCACACATGCACGGAGCATATCATCAAGAATCTGAATCGTGCACTCGTACTACCCGTTCGTCTGAGAGTGAAAGGCCGTACTTAACTCTACCCTGGTGCCTAGCTCCTGCTGAACAGATCTCCAGAACCATGAAGTGAACTGTGTACCTCTGTCTGAAATGATAGATACTGGAATACCGTGGAGGCGAACAATCTCCGTGATATAAATCTCTACCAACCTCTCGGAGGAGTATGTAGTCAACACCAGAATGAAATGGGCTGACTTGGTTAGCCGATCCACAATCACCCAAATAGCATCGTACTTTTTCAAAGTCTGAGGAAGTCCAACCACAAAGTCCATGGTGATCCGCTCCCAATCCCACTCTGGGAGCTCAATCTGCTGAAGTAACCTCCTGGCCTCTGATGCTCATATTTGACTAGCTGACAGTTGAGACACTTGGCCACAAACTCCACTATATCCTTTTTCATCCTTCTCGACCAATAGTGTTGTCTCAGATCTAGGTACATCTTCACGGTACTCAGATGAATAGAATACCGTGAGCTATGGGCCTCCTCAAGAATCAACTCCCGACGCCCATCCACATTGGGCACAGATCCGACCCTACATCCTCATCACACCGTCATCTCCTATAGTCACATCCCTAGCGTCACCGCGCCGAACCCTGTCCTGGAGAACCAGAAGGTGGGGATCATCATACTGGTGCTCTCGAATGCGGTCTTAAAGAGAAGACCGTGCCACCACACAAGTTAAAACCCGGCAAGGCTATGAAAGATTCAACCTCACGAATTGACTGGCTAAGGACTGGACATCCAAGGCTAAGGGCCTCTCAACTGCCGGAAGATATGCTAAACTCCCCAGACTCTCTGCCCGGCGACTCAAGGCGTCGGCCACCACATTGGCCTTCCCCGGGAGGTATAATATAGTGATGTCATAGTCCTTTAGTAACTCCAACCATCTTCGCTGGCACAAATTGAGGTCCTTCTGCCTGAACAAGTGCTGCAAACTCCGGTGATCCGTAAAAATCTCACATGGAACACCGTACAAATAATGACGCCAGATCTTCAGGGCATGAACAATAGTTGCTAACTCGAGGTCATGAACAGGATAATTCTTCTCATGCACCTTCAACTGTTTGGACGCGTAGGCAATAACCCTACCGTCCTGCATCAATATTGCTCCAAGGCCAATCCTCGAGGCATCACAATAGATAGTGTAGGACCCCGAATCTGTAGGCAACACTAATACTGGGGCCGAAGTTAAAGTTGTCTTGAGCTTCTGAAATCCCACCTCACACTCCTCGGTCCACCTGAAGTTAATCGGGAATACACCAGAACGTCGTTAATAAACACAATGACAAAGGAATCAAGGTAAGGCCGAAACACCCTGTGCATCAAATGCATAAAAGCTGCTGGGGCACTGGTCAGCCCAAATGACATGACAAGAAACTCATAGTGACCATATCTGGTCCTGAAGGCAGTCTTCGAGATGTCCGACTCGCGAATCTTAAGCTGATGATAGCCAGATCGCAAGTCAATCTTGGAGAATACTCTGGAACCGTGTAGCTGGTCGAATAAATCATCAATGCGAGGCAAAGGATACTTGTTCTTCACTGTAACCTTGTTCAGCTGCCGATAATCAATATATATACGCATAGTGCCATCCTTTTTCTTCACAAATAGTACTGGAGCACCCCAAGATGATACACTGGGCCTGATGAAGCCCTTATCAAGCAACTCATGTAATTGCTCTTTCAACTCCTTCAACTCAGGAGGAGCCATACAGTAAGGAGCCATAGAAATGGGCTGAGTGCCCGGCAACAAATCAATGCCGAAATCAATATCTCTATCGGGCGGCATACCCGGAAGATCAACTGAGAATACATCAGGAAACTCCCTCACTACTGAGACTGACTCAACTGGAGGGGTATCAACACTGACATCTCTCATGTAGGCCAAATATGCATCACACCCCTTCTCAACCATTCGCTGAGCCTTAAGAAATGAAATGACCCTGCGGGGAGTATACTCTAAGGTACCTTTCCACTCTAATCTCAACAAGCCTGGCATAGCCAACGTCACGGTCTTAGCGTGACAATCAAGAATAGCATAATGGGGCGACAACCAGTCCATGCCCGAGATAACATCGAAATCTACCATGCTGAGTAATAACAAATCAGCCCTGTTCTAAAAACCACTAAGAGAAATCAAACACGATCGATATATACGGTCCACAACTAGAGAGTCTCCCACAGGAGTAGATACATAAATAGGGGAACTCCAAGAATCCCGAGATACCCCCAAATGTGGAGCAAAATAAGAGGACACATATGAATACCTAGAGCTTGGATCAAATAATATTGATGCATCCCTATGGCAGAGAGGGGCAATATCTGTGATGACTGAGTCTGAAGCAACAGCCTCGGAACGGGATGGAAGGGCATAGTATCTGGCCTGGCCTGGCCTGGCCTCCCCCTCTAAGGCGACCTCTACCTCCCCGATCTCCACCTCGAGCTGACTGAGGAGGTGGAGTGGCAGCTGGGGCTGGAAGAATAGCCGGAGGACCCGGCGGAGCACGTGGAGTCTGATAAGACTATGGAGGTGCACCCCTCGTGGACCTGGGGCAGGGCAATCTCTAATCATGTGACGAGTGTCACAACACTCAAAACAACCTCTCGGAGGACGCTGAGGCTGAGACTGAATAGGAGCTGGCCTGCTGGGATGTCCTGTAATAGCACCTCGAACCGGAGGCACACTGGATACTGGTGGTGAATAATAGAACTTCTGAGGTCTAGGAGGAGCTGGAATACTGCTGGCTGCTGGAAGGGCTGAATGAACAGGGCGACCCATAAAGCCCCTACCGTAACGTGATTCTAGTGCACGGGCTTCTGAAAATGACCAATCTCTCGAGACCTCTTGGCCTCTCTCTCCTCTCGGTCCCGGGCGAACATGCTCTCTACTCTCCTAGCAATACTCACTGCCTGCTGATAAGTGATATCCATCTCCAACTCTCTGGCCATACTAGTCAGAATACTAGGGTTACCTCAATGAAGCGGTGAACCCTCTCTCTGACTGTGGCAACCAAGGCTGGTGCATGCCGAGCTAACTCACTAAAACGGAATGCATACTCCGACACAGTTATAGCACCCTGGTGCAACTGGTCGAAATCCGCACGCCAAGTATCCCTGAGGCTCTGAGGGACATACTCCCGCAGAAACATCTCTGAAAATTGAGTCCAAGTGAGTGAGGCTGCCTCGTCCGGACTACTCAGCTCATAGGCCCGCCACCACTGATATGCTGCTCCTCTTAGCTAGAAAGTGGTGAAAGAAACCCCACTGGTCTCCACAATGCCCATAGTGCGGAGAATACGATGACACTCCTCAAGAAACCCCAGAGCGTCATCTGAAGCTAGTCCGCTGAAAATAGGTGGGTGGTACTTCTTGTACCTCTCAAGTCTGAGTTGTTCTTCCTCATAAGTAGCTACCCTGGTCCAATGTTGTACCGGAGCCACTGGAGGCATAGGAATATACTCCGGGGCCTGATCATCTTGGCCCCTCTGCTCAGGAGTGCGGGTTGCGATTGTTTGTGCCCCTCCCCCGGCCTGAGATATAGCGGGAGCTATCAGAAATAGTCCAGCCTGAGCTAGAGTGCTGAACATGCTCATGAACTGAGCTAAAGTCTCCTGTAAGGATGGAGCAGCAATATGGACCTCCTGTGCCGGTTCTCCAGTTGGAGCTGTTGTAGGATCCATGGTCGCTGCTCTCGCCGGTGCTCGGGCTGCACCGCGTGGTCGTCCTCTACCCCGACCCCAGCCTCTGGTGGCTCTGGCAGGGGGCTCAGGTGCCTGGTCGTCAGTCCTCCCAGTACGGGTCCTCACCATCTGTGGGAAAGAATAGAATAGAATTTTAGAATTTTTATGTCAATAACTCGCACGACAAGGAAATCAAAGAAATGTGATTTTCTTAACAGTTACATAGCCTCCTGAAGATAGATACAGACGTCTCCGTACCGATCCACGAGACCCTAATAAATCGGTTTGTGACTTGTGACTCCTATGAACCTAGAAGCTCTGATACCAATTTGTCACGACCCGATTTACCTTCCGAAGGTGTCGTGACGGCACCTAGTCTCTACGACTAGGTAAGCCTACTATAACGGGGGAAAATTTAAATAAAATACAAGCAATAAAGGGGAATAGGGGCAATGACATAAGTAACGTACTAGCCGCTCGACTCATACAAAATATAACTTCCTAAAACCCGGAATATCACAAACAGTCACAAGCTTCTAATACTACTGTAGCTCTAACAAAAACTGAAAAAGTACATAAGAACATCTCTACAAGATAGAATAGAAAGAGACTCGAAGGATTCTGCGGACTTGGCAGAAATACCTCGCAGTCTCCCGGAATTAGCAGCAGCGACTAACCGCGAGGCTGATAGCTCGTACCTGGATCTGCACACAAAAACATGTGCAGGAAAGGGAATGAGTACACCATATTTGGTACCTAGTAAGTGCCAAGCCTAACCTCGGTCAAATAGTGACGAGGTCAGGTTAAGGCTCTATTGGATTTCTAAATAAGTCAGTTCAAAACAATACAAAAGATAGGTAATGTCTACAGTAAACAGTTTAAGAAAAACAATATATGTTTACAGTAAAGAAAATCCTCGGCTCAACATAATATATCACAAAGTGGAATCTCCCGGGATACCGCCCCGTAGTTCCAAATGATTATGCAGTACAGGGGGATCTCCCGGAATACGTCCGTAGTCCCAAAATAAATATGCAGTACACGGGGAAAGCTCCTGGAATACATCTGTAGTCCCAATTTAAATATGCAGTACAGGGGGAAAGCTCCTGAAATACGTCCGTAGTCCCAATTCAAATATGCAGTACAAGGGAAAAGCTCCCGGAATATGTCCGTAGTCCCAATTTAAATATGCAATGCGATTGAATGCCGGATACGGTTTATTTAAACAGTTCAGGAGAGAATTCACAGGCAAGACAAAGGATATGACTAACTAAGAATGGTGCAAATAGTATCAAATAGGAAATTTAGGTAAAACAGGTAGACATGCTCCTTCCTAATCTAAACTACACAATTAGCACATTAAACAATGTAATAAGAGTGAAATGATTTATGGCATAGAAGGAAAAATGGAATTTTTAGCAACAATGGCCCGAGTACGTACTCGTCACCTCACGTACACAGCGTCCATACAACAAATAGTATCAAAACAACCTAAGGGGAAGTCTGGACACAGAGTTAGGCAAGCCGCTTACCTCGATTGCTCTACTCAACTCAAAACCACGCTCTTGCCACGAGTACCCGACTTCGAATGGCCCAAATCTATTCAATTTAATTGCATAATGTAAATATCATTGTAAGAAATTGATCTAGGTAATTAGTTCAAGGCTAATATGCGAAATTAGGAAAATTTCCCAAAAAGTCCCCCGGGCCCACGTCTCATAATCGAGTGAAAGTTACAAATTTAGAACATCCATTCACTCACGTACTCACTCGAACAAGAATCATCGAAAACCGACGTAAAAATCTCATTAAATTCTCAGATTTCTACTTGGGAACCTTCATCCCATTTTCATGATTTTTCACCCAAATTCATTGATTGTATTGAAGAAATTACTATAGATTAATGATATACATGTCAAATAAGGTTAGGAATCGTTACCTATGAGTCTTCTCTTCAAAACCCACTCAAAATTGCCTAACCCCGAGCTCCCAATCGTTTTAGAAAATATGAATTTCAACCCCTCGAATTTTGTATAAACAGCCCAGCAATTCCGCACTTGCGACTCATTGGACCGCACCTGCGAAAAATACATCGCAAGTGCGAAAAATCCTTAATTGGGCTGGAATCGCACCTGCGGTCATTGGGACGCATCTGCGGAACTCTTGCCGCACCTGTGAGCCTGGCTGACCCAGGTCAATTCCGCACCTGCGATGCCCCCCTCCGCACCTACGGCTCCCCTTCCTCAGGTGCGAAACACCAACATCAGCAATTCTTCAGCTGGTTTTAAGTTCAAAAACCAACCCGTTAAGCATCTAAAACATCTCCGAGGCCCCCGGGACCTCAACCAAACTTACCAACCAGTCCTAATACTTTATCTAAACTTAGGCGAGCCTTCAAAACACATAACGTCAAAATTACCAATTATGCATGGATTCAAGCCTAAGGACTTATGAAATTTCCAAAAATCTACAACTGATGCCGAAACACATCAAAACTAGTCCGAATGACCCCAAATTTTACACACATGTCACAAATGACACGACGGACCTACAACCACTCTCGGAATTCCATTCCAAGCCCGATATCACAGTTTCACCTATCGGTCGAACTCGCCAAAATTCTAACTTTCGCCAATTCAAGCCTAAATCTACTACACACCTCGAGAACACACTCTGAACACGCTCATAACCCCGAAATCACCCAAGGGAGCTCATGGAGTCAACGGAATTCCATTCCGGATCCGTCTTCACACAGTTCCAACTACGGTCCAATTTCTAAAGCTTAAACTCATATATAGGGCCTATGTGTCCAAAAACTCTTCGAAATTCACGACTAATCATTCCGAAAAGTCCCATAAGCAGATAAAAAATGGGGAAAGCAGTTATTAGGGGATCGAGGCGCTAACTCTCAAAATGACCGACCGTGTCGTTACACCTTAGCCACACACTAATCTAGAAATCCTTATATACCGCATATTGAATCTTGAACTCACTATAATCAGCCTCAAGGGTCACCCACCTTATCTCAGTTCTGAAGCCATAGTCAATCATGCTGAACGACTAGTGTTTCGATAGCACATGGATACTCCAAAAAGAAACAACCAAGCGATTACTTTCCCTTACACATTATACTCATAAAGGACTGTCCAACCCTAGCCATTCCATTACCTCGACATTACAACCAGGTGAAATATGACACGCCTCCAGCTTCTTTTCTTTAATCAATCTCAAAGTCATCCTCCTCAAGCCATAACTAATCAACAAGTGCACCAACCAGGACTGCAACACCGCATGACCATGTGATCCAATCGTTGCTAGTAGGCTCCCTCACTTGGCATTAAACCACATGCACTTAACCTAAGAACCCATAATGACTATTCCTCCTTAACTACCATGATCCCGAATTATTGCATAGCTAAATTTTTCATAAGCTCATGTTTCACTAACCATAACGCATCCCAAATTATCAAACCAAATGGACATCCAACCTCATGACTCTCGTGCCAACTACCTCATGCGATCCAGACTCACATTATAGTACATACATCATATTGGATAGAAGGTAAAACTCTTCATAGAAACCTCATAAGTAACCGTACAACCTCTAACATTCTCACACGAGATAGCGCACCCATGTGGCCTCAAATCTTTTAAAGACCTTGCCATGGGCACTACCACTATGTAATCAATTGATTCTCCTGAATCTACACTCATACATAGGTCACGAGAATCTATTTTATTTCATCAATGAACAACCAAAAGATCCATCTACACATCCAAAACTCGACTATATAGTACACCAAGATACTAATTCAACATTTACATTCCCGTTATAACTCAAGCAACCCCTTTTTTCAAATTAGAACCCTCCAAAATGTATGTAGTCATCATAAAAATCAAATCCACAATGGCCCAAATCGACCAACCTTCCTAAAAGCCTGTGGCTACCCCACCAAAAATTCCATAATGATACGCTCCCACTTCCATGCAGGTATAGCCATCTTCCAAAATAAGCCATTTATGCTTATTCTCAGCCTGGTGACTATCAAACACCCCGAGACATGCGTAATAATGTCCTTATTCATCCTCCACCATCCATAATGCTGTCTCAAATCATGATACGTCTCAACAAAATACCATAAACTACGAACCTCCTCAAGGATGATCATCGTCAAATCATCAACACTAGAAATAGAAATTCGCCCATGAAGTTGCAACCTACCGATATATTAAGGACTATATCCTAAGCACCACCCCACACATTGTGTCCCTAAGGACATGTAAATGTGAATCATCACACTGGCGACCTATGATGTACTCAAACAAGGACAACCACACAACCATACAAGCAAGAACTCTTCTATGCTTAGAGATGCCCAATCTCACAAACCTATAAACCAATGCCGGAACTTTCATAGCTCCAAATGCCTCTCCTCTAATAGAACAAATGCCAAATTCCAATTCATAAAGCACATAGTTCTCCTCACGAGGCTTCAACCTCCATGATACGTATGCAATCACCCTACCACTCTAAACTAACACCGCGCCAAAACCAACATGTAAATCAACACAATGTGTTATGTAAGGCCCCGAACCCGTGGGCAACACCAACCCTGGGGCGACTATAGATAAAAACCCTCCACAACGCAATGAGAGTAGTCATTCCTCAATGCAGGGCAACAAAGCATCCTCACTAACAGAAAATGAGCCTATTGCAACAGTTTTTTAGTAAGGGTTATAGAGTCGTTGCTATAGAACAGATATAGCAACGATTATAACCGTTCTAGTAGAATTTGGATGATATCAGCACACTTTTGATATCAAACCATTACCATTGAAATTAAACCGTTCCCATAGTACTTTTTTAACCGAACAGTTTTCTAAACCGTCCCCACAGAAATATTTATGGGAATAGACTTTTGGGAAAACTAGTACCATAACGGTTTTTTGTTCTCCTCATGAGATTCCCTCCTAAATTTTGCTAAACCCGCCAAACAAAAATAATCTCTGTTTTTTTATTTTTAATTAATTAGAAAAATAAAAATATAAAACTCTATAATTTAATTATATTGCATAAGTAGCTTGTCGATATCCCCAAAGTCCCAAACCCCTAAATCGCCTTTGACGTCTCCATAGCCCCATCTTTAACCAAAATACTCCATCGTCTTTCAGCCATAAAACTTCCACCAAACCACTATGTAAAGGACCACCTTCTTCCCCTATTAAACCAGCATCGATTGCTCGAAGCAAACCCATCTCTCAATCTCTCTCTCAGAGAACGAAATATTGCAAAAACCTTTTTGGCAATATCCGACTGTTCGAAGCATAAATTGCAGAAATTTTTTGGCGTATGAAACTCCAAGGAAAAAAAGAAACTAACATCATTCCAAGACTTAGGATTTGAGCAGGTGAAATCACAGGTACATTCTTTCTCTTAGGTTTTTTCGACTACTTTGAATGTGCTCTCTTTAATTTTTGTCACATAAGGGTGCAAAGGGGGCATCACTATATTCTCTAAATCTCAAAGCCTGAGTTTTGCTATATTCAGTAAATCTCCTCCATTTTATTAATTTAGTTGCTTCCTTATTTCACTATTTCCTCCAAGTATTATTCCCTATTTGTTTTTCTCCTTTTTGGATTTGTGGTCCTCTTTTTAATTTCATCGATCTGTATTGTTTTCATGGGGATTATTGTTTTGTCTAAGGAATACATGTAAATTTATTTAATTTTGGTGATTTTGGGGGCATTTTTTGGGGCATCTTTATTAGTTTTCTTTTGCGCCTCATTCTTTGATTTGTTGAATGTTTTATCACTTTATCTTTAAATTTATGAATAGAGAAGGATTTTATTTTTATATATATGGTTGGAAATGAGGTCATTAGAGTTCACGATTTGAAACTGTGTAGCTTTTGAGTAGAATCTTGATTGCCATTGTTTAACATGTTAATGTGGATTATTCTGCATTCTTTTACTTTTTTGTTGTGTTATTTCTATAGTTTTTGCTTGATATGATATATTTTTAAAATTTTGAACTTTTACAATTAATTGTTGGAGAATTTATATGTTCATAGTAAATCTAATGATATGATATGGTTCTTTAGCCACTCAGTGATTCTGTTTGATCAATGTGCTGATTGCTGCATCCTTTTATTAGCTCCATGTTAATCAATCTTATTTACTGTTACTCTGCTCTTTTGTTGTCGGAGTAGTTTCTCCTATTTTTCCAAGGTTTATTCTTTATACAATTATTTGGAAGAAGCATGTATAGTGAATTTACTTTGTGTTTTAGTCAATTCTTTGTTTAATGAGGATATTGCTATGTTACTAGTTTTACAATACTGATTTGACAAATGTAAGCATCTTTATACCATCGATAGGCTAATATGTCATTTGAAAAAAACGTTATAATTTGAAATTTTCTGCATTTTTGCTGTCTTTTTGAATGTTTTTGGACTTCTGGCTCTATTACTAAATTTCCAAAAAAATCATGGAAGTAGAGTCACGAATGTTTTCAATGTACTCAAGCTTGGACCTGTCTAGCAGTCTGCCGTTCATAGCAGGATTATGCTTGTATTATTTAACCTGTAGTTACTTTAAATCTAATAATAAATACCAATTTTTTTGGTTTAGTTGGAGTAAATTACGGTGAATTGCTATTTATTGGTTAGGTGAAATATTTGATTATGAATCTAGGAGAGTTCAATTTTCACTGTATTTTGTGGAATATGGATTGGTAGTTTGTCATGAAGCAGATATTACAAGTTATTTCACTGCCCAAACTATAAATATTTGTTGTTTGCATATAAAAATTTACCCGTTCCTTTACCGGCAATTCTAACTACAATTATAAGGTCTTCTTTTGCTATTTCTACAATCACGTACCTTAATCACTTGTTGCCCTCAGCTCTTTCCCACCCCCAATCCCAATCAAAATTTTCCTTGCCCAAGGTTGAATATTTGCTATTAATATTTAGAAAGGCGACAATGTAGCAAAGAAACTTTCCTTTTTACTTTTGTTAGAAGACTTACCTTATGGTAAAATAATTCAAAAAATAAAATATCATTAGTCAATGTATTAGAAGACTTATCTTATGGTAAAAGAATTCCTTTTTGCTTTTTGTTAAAGAGTAAAATATCCCACACCTCCTTCTGAGTTTTCACCTTTAAAAGCATTGGTCAATGTCTAATTATATGTAGGTCTATTTGGTTAATTTTGTTGATTTAATTTTATCGTATGTGATTTCAATGGATAATGGAGATAAAAGTTGGATGTATCTCCTAAGATGGACAAATGATTATATCTGTGGAGTGAACGATTTTCTTGACAAGGCATTTGAACGAGCTTCCCAAGGAAATGAAATAGTACACCCTTACAAAAAGTCTATTAATCTCTATTGGCAATATAGAAATATGGTGGAGGATCACTTGGTTGTTAATGAGTTTGTTGATGGTTACACCAAATGGGTTTTTCATAGGGAAGGATTTTCCTCTAGAAATGTACCCCACCAAAGCAATGATGATGAAGGTTCTAACATGCATAATGAAATTGATGGATTACTTCATGATACCTTTAGAAATGTAGAAGGTGAGGCAGAGCAGGAAGAACAAATGAGAGAGGCTCTATCTGAAGATGCTAAGAGATTTTTCAGATTATTAAAGGAAGGCAAACAAGAATTATATTCTGGGTGTGAAACCTTCACTAAACTGAGTTTTACTGTTCGGTTGTATGTGTTTAAATCCTTGCATAGATTGACTAATGTGGCCTATTCAGATATGTTAGAGTTGTTAAAAGAGGCATTTCCCTTTGCTCAGTTGCCAAATCTTTCAACAAGGCTAGAAATATGATAAAAAATTTAGGTCTTCATTATGAAAAAATACATGCATGCCCTAATGATTGCATGTTATATTGGAAAGACAATGCAAAAGCTGATAATTGCTCTGTTTGTGGGGCTTCTCCATAGAAAGTTGTTGGATGCTTCCTTGACTAATACAAGCTCTAAAATCCCAGCAAAGGTTTTAAGGTACTTTTCCTTAAATCCTAGGCTTCAAAGGATATTCATGTGTCCTGAAACAACCATTGCAATGAGATGGCATGTTAATAAATGACCCAATGATTGGAATATGAGGCATCCTGCTGATAGGGAAGCTTGGAAGGATTTTGATTCTCTACACCCAGACTTCTCCAGAGATCCACGTAATGATAGATTGGGTCTTTCAAGTGATGGTTTCAACCCATTTCGAACTATAAGCATTTATCATAAC
Organism: Nicotiana knightiana; assembly: GCA_005239525.1. Classification (NCBI taxonomy): domain Eukaryota; kingdom Viridiplantae; phylum Streptophyta; class Magnoliopsida; order Solanales; family Solanaceae; genus Nicotiana; species Nicotiana knightiana. The sequence continues at coordinate 52,805 of ML400185.1, read as the reverse complement.
ATGTTTATATCATGTTAATGAACTATAATTTATCATCATGGATTTGCATGAAGCCAAAATATATCATGTTGTCAATGATCATTTCGGGTCCTTCATCTTCAGGAAATGATATAGATGTGTATCTACAACCATTAATTGAAAAATTGAAGGAACTATGGGAAACTGGAATAGAAACATATGATGTTGAGACAAAGCAAACATTCAAAATGTGTGCATCCTTATTGTGGACAGTTAGAGATTTTTCAGCATCAATAATGTTTTCAGGTTGGAGCACTAAGGGTATACTGGCATGCCCCACTTGTAATTACGACACATGCTCTCAATATCTCAAACATAGTCATAAGATGTGTTACTTGGGTCATCAGAGATTTTTGCCTCTTGATCATCCATCTAGAAAAGATAAGAAGTCATTTTCTAACGACCCGATTGATTGTTGTGCGTTATCGGACCCCGTTGCCCTTAATGAAACTCCTCATAATGGCTTATTGTGATTTATGACTTGCGGGGACGGGTGGTTCGGGATTCAGAAGTGTTTAGAGCGATATTGGAACACTTAGTTCCTTAAGGTTGGCCTTTTTGGCCAAGTTTGACTTCGGTCAACATTTTTAGTAAACGACCTCGGAATCGAGTTTCGACAGTTCTGTTAGCTCCGTATGATGATTTCAGACTTGGGCGTATGTACGGAATGAGTTTTGGATGACCCGGAAGCGTTTCGGCGCCCAATATCGAAATAAGAGTTTTCTTAAGTTCTTATTGTGGTTTGGGACGTGTTTTAGTGTTATCGAGGTCCGAACGGAATTCCTCGGGAATAGTTTCGTTATGTCATTTATGACTTGCCTGCAAAATTTGGTGTCATTCTGAGTAGTATAGGTCGGTTCGACGCATTGTTAGCGAATTCTAGAAACTTAAAGTTCCTAAGTTTGATTCTAGGGGTTTTGAGGTGTGATTTTGAGTTTTAGCGTTGTTGTGGGTGTTCCGAAGGCTCGAGCGAGTCCGTATTATGATTTGGGACTCGTTGGTATATTTGGACGGGGGCTCGGGTGGGCCCAGGTGCCTCTTTGGCACCAAACAAGGCCAATAAACATCTGAAGCAACTGCTGGTGCACCTGTTCTGGCGTGACTGCAGGTGCGAGACCGCTCATGCGTCCCAACCTCGCAGGTGCGACCCCCAGGTGGGCTGCCCAGTTCTCGCAGGTGCAGGCTCTTTCCCCGCAGGTGCGAGCCCAGGCCCCTTGCCCCTCTTCCGCATGTGCGATTCCTTTCTCGCAAGCGGGAGACCGCAGGTGCGGTCGTCGAGTCACAGCTGCGGAACCCCTGTAGGCAGTAAGGTCTTTAAATCCGGGATTATCCCATTTTCACTCCATTTTCTTCCACCATAGACGATCTTGAGAGCTTGGAAAAGAGTTCCACGACCTAGCATGCGAACCCGGGGTTGAATTTTGGGATTTCTTCAAGAATGATGCATTTGACTAAATAGTAGGAGAATTTCATGCTTTGAGTATAATTTGATATATTTAGGTAACGTTTGATTAGTTTCGAGTCCTTGGGAGACGAGTTTGGAGTTTCAGGCACGTTCTTGGTTCGGGAAGTAGATTCGACACGAGGTGAGTCTCCTTTCTAACCTCGTAAGAGGGAATTGCCCCCGTAGGTGATTTAAATGCTATGTGTGATGTTTGTGGGGGCTACGTACGTACAAAGTGACGAGAGTCCGTACGTAGCAGCTATTATTATTATGTCTGGGTAGTTAGGCCCACATCATGCCTTGTGTCTTCCTTGAAATGAACTATATGCTTAATGAATTAAAGTTACATGTGGCTTATTTCTCTAAGATCATGGAATTTGAGAAATTTTAAGGAATTGTTCACTGAAAAGTAATTTAAAAAGAATACTATTTGTGCATGTGACAGCTTCGCAATTTATATTCTGCGAGCGGAGTGTGATTTCCCCCACTCTCATGGGAGCGGGCTGTACGCCACGACAGATTGAAAAATGAACTTATGGTTCGGGCCATTCGACCCTCGGCAGTGCATAGATATGATTACTTTATGGTAAAGATGCACTTATGGTTCGGGCCGTTCGACCCTCGGCAGTGCATAGATATGAGTATTCTATGGCAAAGTGGCACTTATGGTTTGGGCCGTTCGACCCTTGGCAATGCACATATATGATTATTTTATGGCTACAGGCCGGTTATCCTTACCTCGTATGCGCATGATAAATTATTACTGATTTCATGGATATTGGTTTGACGGATATTTGGGGGAAGATGAAGTAGTAATTGCTTATTTACTTTCAGTATTTACTTGAATTTCAATGCCTTATATATTTGCTGCTTCACTACCTTTATATGCCTACCATTATCATCATATTCTGTTAAATTATATTGTTGGACCTTAGTGAGTGTCAAGTCGACCTCTCGTCACTACTTCTTCGAGATTAGACGGGTACTCACTAGGTATATATATATTTATGTATTCATGCTACGCTTCTGTACTTAATTGTACAGGTTCTGAGGCTGGTGCCTTTGGTTGTCAGATGGGAGCTTGATTCTGATTATAGTGGTACCTGACTTCACGGTGAGCTGCTTCTCCTGGCGATCTCCGGCAGCACCATGGAGTTTCTTTTGCTTATTTCCCGTCTATTTTTTTCAGACAATGAGACTGTGTTATTATCTCTTTGTATATTCTGTTAGTATGCCCGTAAGACTTGTGACACTAGTTCCTGGCACACATACGTGGTAGTAATTATGGATTACGGGTCTGTATATATGTTGGCTTACGCCTCCTTATGACCGCTTTTGATTTAAACTAGCTAATGATCGTTTTTTATTTATGTTATAAGTTATAAAACTTGATATAAGTTGAAATGTTTAATCAAATAAGAAAGAACCCTTAATAAATTGAGTGTTGGCTTGCCCGACCTCGCTGTTGGGCGCCATCACGACCTCAGTTAGGATTTTGGGTCATGACAACATGGTATCAGAGCACTAGGTTCACGTAAGTCTTACTAGTCACGGGCAAACCCAATAAAGTCTTGCGGATCGGTATGGAGACGTCTGTACTTGTCTTCAGGAGGCTATAGGGTGTTAGGAAACTTCTCTTTATTCTTATTCTATTGTGCAGTCGATGATTTACTAAATCTCATTCTTCTATTCTTCCACAGATGGTGAGGATGCGTGCATATGATGTTCCAGACCCGGGAGGGGCCGCTACCCCTATTGTACGAGGTCGTGGCAGAGGCCGGGGGAGGGCACCGACCTGAGGTAGGGGACGAGGGCGTCCTAGAGATATTCTGGTTGCACCACCACTAGAGGATCCTATCATAGAGGAGCAGGACGAGGTGCCCCCAGTAGATCCTGCTCCAGTAGACTTCATGACGGCGCCAGGCTTCCAGGAGGTCATGGGCCGTATGATGAGATTTATGGACACTATGTCCCAGGCTGGTTTATTTCCAGCAGATCCTGCCGCTTCTCAGGCGGCCAGACCCCTATTTCCCAGGTTGCAGGCCAAACAACAGCATTACATCATACCCCGGGTACACTGCCCGTGGGTGGGGTCCATCCTATTGCAGCAGCACCTCAGCCCAGACCAGCTGCGGACGGCGATCTGCAGAAGTTATTGGATAGATGGACTCGATTTCACCCTCCAGTCTTCGGGGATGAGCGAGGCGAGGATGCCTAGGATTTTGTGGACATGTGCAGGGACAGACTACATAACATGAGGATACTAGAGTCCCATGGAGTGGATTTCACTACCTTCCGGTTGGAGGGCAGAATTCGTAGGTGGTGTTAGTCCAATATTCTCAGCAGGCCAGCAGATTCTCCTTCTGTTACTTGGGAGCAGTTCACGCAGATGTTTCTGAATAGATATATCCCACCCTCTAAGAGGGAAGAGCTGGGGTATCAGTTTGAGCGGTTAGAGAAAGGACAGATGTCAGTGGCAGATTATGAGACCAGATTTTCAGAGTTGTCTCGCCATGCACTCATGATACTACCTATTGATGCAGAGAGGGTGCGTAGATTTGTGGCTGGGTTGCATCCAGGTATTAGGGCCACCATGGCCCGATAATTTGAGATGGGTACTCCTTATCAGCTCGTGGTAGAGATTGCTCGTAGGATCGAGGGGTATCGGTCGAGGAGCAGGGAGCAGGGACAGCAGGACAAGAGGGCTAGATTCTCCGGAGATTTCAAAGGTGCCCTAGTTAGGGGCAGAGGTCAATTTAGTAGTAGTCAGCCCAGTAGGCCTTCATATTCAGCACCTCCACCACCTACCCGAGGTGTTCCAACGAGGCCTCATTTCAGCGCCATGCCAGAGCGTTCCTACTGTTCTCAAGCCATTCAGAGTTCACCCAGTGGTTATCCCAGTCATCCGAGATCCTCCAAGCCCTACTTTAGTGCTATGCCAGAGGGCTCACATCGCCCTCCAGCCATTCAGGGTTCCTCTTCGGGGCAGCAGGCTATGGTACCTGGAGGTTGTTACGAGTGTGGGGAGCCAGGTCATTTGAGGAGGCATTGTCCCCGATTTTGAGGCAAGGCCGTGCAGCAGGGTTATCAGTCGATGGGTCCAGCACCAGCACTCCGGCCACCTAGAGGTGGAGGACATGCCGGTAGGGGTCGTCCTAGAGGTAGAGGCTAGTCAGGGGGAGGTCAGGCAGCTCCTGTTCACTCTGGTGGAGCTCAGTCTTTCGGTACACCAGTTAAATTCTATGTCATTTCGGCTAGATCAGATGCAGTGGCCTCAGACGCCGTGATCACATGTATTATCTAAGTATGTGGTAGAGAGGCTACATTATGATTTGATCCAGGATCCACCTATTCATATGTTTCAGCATTATTTGCTAATTTTCTGGATGCTCCTCGCGAGTCCTTGAGTTCTCCTATATATGTGTCCACTCCTGTGGGTGATTCTGTGGTGGTAGACCGGATCTATCAGTCTTGTGTGTCACATTCTGTGGATTCGATACCAGAGCGGACCTTTTATTGCTCGACATGGTCGATTTTGAGGTTATTCTAGGCATGGATTGACTATCTCCTTATAATGACGTGGTAGATTGCCATGCCAAGACAGTTACTTTAGCCATGCCCGAGTCGCCTAGGCTGGAGTGGAGAGGTTCCTCAGTTAGTGCAGCCAACCGAGTTATTTCATTCTTGAAGGCTCAACATGTGGCCGAGAAGGGTTGTCTGACCTATCTTGATTATGTGCGGGACACCATCGCCGAGTCTCCGATGATTGATTTAGTGCAAGTGGTTCGAGAGTTTGCTAATGTATTTCCTTCAGACCTCCCAGGCATGCCTCCGGATCGAGATATTGATTTCTGCATTGATTTAGCTCCATACACCCAACCTAAATCTATTCCTCCATACCGTATGGCTTCGAAGGAGTTGAAGGAGCAGCTTGAGGAGTTGTTGGCTAAGGGGTTCATCAGACCGAGTGTATCGCCGTGGGGTGCTCCAATTCTATTCGTGAAGAATAAAGATGGGTCCGTGCGGATGTGTATTGATTACTGCCAGTTAAACAAGGTCACCATTAAGAACAAGTATCCCTTACCATGCAACGATGATTTGTTTGACCAGTTGCAGGGTGCTCGGGTGTTTTCTAAGATTTATTTGACATCGGGATACCATCAGTTGAAGATTCGGGTCTCGGATGTTCCGAAGACTGCTTTTCGTACGAGATATGGCCACTATGAGTTCCTGGTGATGTTCTTTGGCTTGACTAATGCCCCAGCAACATTCATGGACTTGATGAATAGGGTGTTCAGGCCGTATATTGATTCCTTTGTCATTATCTTTATTGATGACATCTTTATTTACTCACGTAGCCTTGGGGAGCACGAGCAACATTTGAGAGTTGTGCTCCAGACTTTGCGGGAACAGAAGCCATATGCTAAGTTCTCCAAGTGTGAGTTCTGGTTGGATTCCGTAGCATTCTTGGGGCATGTGGTATCCGGAGAGGGTATCAAGGTTGATCCTCAGAAGATCGAGGCAGTTCAGAGTTGGCCGCGTCCTACTTCAGCTACAGAAATCAGGAGTTTTTTGGGCCTAGCAGGCTATTATCGCCGATTTGTGGAGTGGTTCTCTTCGAATTGTAGCTCCATTGACTAGATTTACTCAGAAGAATGCCCCGTTCCGATGGTCTGACGAGTGTGAGGCAAGCTTTCAGAAGCTCAAGGCGGCATTGACTTCTGCACCAGTCCTGGTATTGCCTTCCGGTTCTGGGATGTACACAGTATATTGCGACTCTTTATGCATTGTCTTGGGGTGTGTGTTGATGCAAGAAGGGAGAGTTATTGCTTATGATTCTCACCAGTCGAAGGTTCATGAGAAGAATTACCCTGTGTACGATTTAGAGTTGGAGGTGATTGTTCATGCTCTTAAGATTTGGAGGCACTACTTGTATGGGGTGTCCTGTGAGGTTTATACAGACCACCGCAGCTTGCAGCACTTGTACAAACAGAGAGATCTTAATTTGAGGCAGCGCAGATGACTTGAGTTGTTGAAGGATTACGACATCACAATTCTTTATCATCAGGGCAAGGCAAATGTGGTAGCAGATGCCTTGAGCAGGAAGACAGAGAGTATGGGTAGTTTGGCTTATATTGCAGCAGAGGAGAGACCTCTAGCCTTGGACATTCAGTCCTTGGCTAATCGCCTGGTGAGATTAGACCTTTCAGAGCCTCGTCGATTTTAGCACATGTGGTAGCTCAGTCTTCGTTATTGGGGGAGATTAAGGCCCGACAGTTCGATGATCCTTGCTTAGCAGAGCTTTGGGAGACAGTGGTACAGGGTGGTGCCAAGGAGGTTACTATTGGCGAGGATGATGTTCTGAGACTTCAGGGCCGTTTATGTGTTACTAATGTTGATGGCCTGAGGGAGATGATTCTAGAGGAGGCACACGATTCTCGGTATTCTGTTCATCCTGGTGCTACAAAGATGTATCGTGATTTGAAGCAGCATTACTAGTGGAGGCGGATGAAGAGGGACATTGTGGAGTATGTGACTAGGTGTCTTAATTGCCAGCAGGTGAAGTATAAGCACCATAGGCCAGGAGGCCTACTTCAGCAGATGCCCATTCCTTAGTGGAAATGGGAGCGCATCACTATGGACTTCGTGGTTGGGTTGCCTCGGACTTTGCGGAAGGTTGACGTGGTTTGGGTCATTGTGGATAGATTGACCAAATCGGCACATTTCATTCCTGTAGCTACTACATATACTTATGAGAGGTTAGCCCATATCTACATTCTGGAGATAGTCCGGTTGCACGGGGTGCCGGTGTCCACTATATCAGATCGAGGTCCTCAGTTCACCTCGCACTTCTGGAGAGCATTGCATAGTGAGATGGGTATGCAAAGAGACCTAAGCACAACATTCCACCCTCAGATTGATGGCCAGTTGGAGCGTACAATACAAATATTGGAGGACATGCTCAAGACATGTGTGATTGACTTCAGAGGTCAGTGGGACCAATTCTTGCCTTTGACCGAGTTTGCTTACAATAATAGTTATCAGTTCAGCATCGAGATGGCTCCATTTGAGGCTTTGTATGGTCGGCGATGCCATTCTCCTATTGGGTGGTTTGAGCCTAGCAAGGCTAAGTTATATGGCACCGACCTGGTGAGGGATGCTTTGGAGATGGTAAAGTTGATTCAGGAGAGGCTCCGCACAACACAGCCTAGACAGAAGAGTTACGCGGATCAGCGGGCGCGTGATGTATCATTTATGGAGGGAGACAAGGTTCTGTTGAAGGTCTCGCCGATGAAGGGTATTATGAGGTTTTGGAAGAAGGGCAAGTTGAGCCCGAGGTTTATAGGTCCCTTCGAGGTGTTGAGGCGTGTTGGGGAGGTTGCTTATGAGCTAGCTTTACCTCCTAGTTTATCAGGAGTTCACCCGGTCTTTCATGTATCCATGCTCCGGGGGTACCACGCCGACTTCTCTCACGTGGTTGATTTCAGCACTATTCAGTTGGATGAGAGGTTGGGCTACGAGGAGGAGCCAATTGTTGTTATTGATAGCCAAGATCTCCAGTTGAGGTCCAAGAGAGTTTCTGCGATGAAGGTACAGTGGAGGGGCCAACCAGTCGAGGAAGTGACCTGGGAGGACATGCGGAGTAGATATCCGCACTTATTCAGCACTTGAGGTATGATTCTAGACCCGTTCGAGGACGAATGTTTGTTTAAGAGGTGGAGAATGTAACGACTCGACCGTTTATTTTGCGTTATCGGACCCCATTCCCCTAAATGAAACTCACCATAGCAGTTTACTATGATTTAGGACTTGCGGGAATGGGTGGTTCGGGATTCGGAAGTGTTTAGAGCGATATTGGAACGCTTAGTTCCTTAAGGTCGGCCTTTTTGGTCAAGTTTGACTTCGGTCAATATTTTTAGTAAACGACCTCGGAATTGATTTTCAATGGTTCCGGTAACTCCGTATGATGATTTCGGACTTGGGCGTATGTTCGGAATGTGTTTTGGATGACCCAAGAGCGTTTCGGCGCCCAATATCGAAATAAGAGTTTCCTTAAGTTCATATTGTGGTTTGGGATGTGTTTTTGTGTTATCGAGGTCCAAACGGAATTCCGATACCTGGATAGGCCGTTATGTCATTTATAACTTGCTTGCAAAATTTGGTGTCATTCCGAGTAGTATAGGTCGGTTCAGCGCATTGTTAGCGAATTCTAGAAACTTAAAGTTCCTAAGTTTGATTCTAGGGGTTTTGAGGTGTGATTTTGAGTTTAGCATCGTTGTGGGTGTTCTGAAGGCTCGAGCGAGTCCATATTATGATTTGGAACTTGTTGAAATATTTGGATGCGGGCTCGGGTGAGCCCAGGTGCCTCTTGGGCACAAAACGAGGCCAAAAACTAGCTGAAGCAACTGCTGGTGCACCTGTTCTGGTGTGACCGCAGGTGCGGGCCGCTCCTTCGGTCCCAACCTCGCAGGTGCGACCCCTAGATGGGATGCCCATTTCTCGCAGGTGCGGGCTCTTTCCCGCAGGTGCGGACTCCTGCCCGCAGGTGCGAGCCCATGCTCCTTGCCCCTCTTCCGCAGGTGTGAGTCCTTTCTCGCAGGCGCGAGACTGCAGGGGCGGTCGTCGAGTCATAGGTGCGGAAATCCCTGTAGGCAGTATGGTTTTTAAATGCGGGATTATCCCATTTTCACTCCATTTTCTTCTACCATAGACGATCTTGAGAGCTTGAAAAACAGTCCCACGACCTAGCTACTAAAAGGTAAGTGAATTATATCCTAAAGTTAGTTAATGCATGAATTCCTAGTTGAATTTAACTACCTAATTAGTGAAAAATTAAGGATTTGGGTAGTAACCTAGGGCTTTCGAGAATTGAGAGAATTACCCGTGAATTGACTATGAATTCATACATAAATCATATATTAAAGATCCTTAGGTTATGGGTGAGTGTTTCTTTCGAGAATTTTTGGAATCCCAGCATGCGGGCCCGAGGTTGGATTTTGGGATTTCTTCAAGAATGATGCATTTGACTAAACAATAGGAGAATTCCATGCTTTGAGTGTAATTTGATATATTTACGTAACGTTGATTAGTTTCGAGTCCTTGGGAGACGAGTTTGGAGTTTCGAGTGCGTTCTTGGCCCAGGAAGTAGATTCGACACGAGGTGAATCTCCTTTCTAAACTCGTAAGAGGGAATTGTTCCCGTAGGTGATTTAAATGCTATGTGTGATGTTTGTGGGGGCGACGTACGTACAAAGTGATGAGAGTCCGTACGTAGCGGCTATTATTATTATGTCTGGGTAGTTAGGCCCATATCATGCCTTGTGTCTTCCTTGAAATGAACTATATGCTTAATGAATTAAATGTTACATGCGGCTTATTTTCATGAGATCATGGAATTTGAGAAATTTAAGGAATTGTTCACTGAAAAGTAATTTAAAAAGAATATTGTGTGCGCATGTGACCGCTTCGCAATTTACATTCTGCTCCCTCACTCTCATGGGAGCGGGTCGTACGCCACGATGGATTGAAAGAGCACTTATGGTTTGGGCCGTTCGACCCTCGACAATGCATAGATGTGATTACTTTATGGCAAAGATGCACTTATGGTTCGGGACGTTCGACCCTCGACAGTGCATAGATATGAGTAATTTATGGCAAAGTTGCACTTATGGTTTGGGCCGTTCGACCCTCGGCAGTGCATAGATATGAGTACTTTATGGCAAAGTTGCACTTATGGTTTGGGCCGTTCGACCCTCGGCAGTGCACATATATGATTATTTTATGGTTCAGGCCAGTTGTCCTTACCCCGTATGCGCATGATAAATTGTTACTGAATTCATGGATATTGATTTGACAGATATTTCAGGAAAGATGAAGTAGTAATTGCTTATTTACTTCCAGTATTTACTTGGATTTCAGTGCCTTATATATTTGCTGCTTCACTACCTTTACATGGTTACCGTTTTCATCATATTCTGTTAAATTATATTGTTGGACCTTAGTGAGTGTCAAGTCGACCTCTCATCACTATTTCTTCGAGATTAGACGGGATACTCACTGAGTATATATATATTTATGTACTCATCCTACGCTTCTGTACTTAATTGTACAGGTTCTGAGGCTGGTGCATTTGGTTGTCAGACCGGAGCTTGATTCTGATTATAGTGGGACATGACTTCACGGTGAGCTGCTTCTCCTGGCGATCTCTAGCAGCACCATGGAGGTTCTTTTGATTATTTCCCGTCTATTTCTTTCAGACAGTGAGACTGTATATTATCTCTTTGTATATTCTGTTAGTATGCCCGTAGGACTTGTGACACTAGTTCCTGACACACACACGTGGTAGTTATTATGGATTACGGGTCTATATATGTTGTCTTACGCCTCCTTATGATCGCTTTTGATTTAAACTGGCTAATGATCGTCTTTTATTTATGTTATAAGTTTTAAAACTTGGTATATGTTGAAATATTTAATCAAATAAGAAAGAACACTTAATAAATTGAGTGTTGGCTTGCCCGACCCCGCTGTTGGGCGCCATCACGACCTGAGTTAGGATTTTGGGTCGTGACACATTTGATGGTAATGAAGAGCATAGACCTGCCCCTACTCCTTTTTCGGGTGTGGAAGTGTTTGAAGAGATACTTGGATTCAATAATGTCTTTGGAAAGGAAGAAAAAAGACCTCGGAATAACAAGGGTCCGTGGAAAAAAAGATCTATTTTTTTGAATTGCCATATTGGGCACGTACTAAATTGAGGCACAATCTTGATGTGATGCACATCGAGAAAAACATATGTGATAGTTTACTTGGGACTTTGTTGGAAATAGAAAAAGAGTTAAAGGATCATGTAAATTCTCGTTATGACTTATAAGAAATGGGGATACGAAATGAGCTACAATCAAGAGAAGATGATGATGGTAGTGTGAGTTTGGCTAAAGCTTGTTTCTACATGAAACCAAAAGAAAAAAAGTTTCTTTTGCACCGTTATGAAAAATTCCAAGTTACCAAAAGGGTGTGCTTTGAATATTTCAAACCACGTGCAAGTGAAGGAGATGAAAATATCAGGGTACAAGAGTTATGATGCTCATTTTATAATGCATTACTTGCTCCAGGTTACTGTTGGAAAGGCGTTGCCCAAGAACTTCTTGTTGGCCTTGATTAGGTTGGGAAATTTATTTAGAGCCATATATAGTAAGGTCATAAGGCGAAGAGATCCTGAAAAAATGTAGTCTGAAATTATTGAAATAACTTGTGATCTTGAAAAGATTTTTCATCCAATATTGACATAATGCCACATTTGCCTATTCATTTGGTGAATGAAATTAATCTTGGGGGTCCGGCTCATCTTCGTTGGATGTATTCCATTGAGAGGAACCTATGTAAGTACAAGACATTTATTCGTAATCTATCTTGTCCAGAAGCATCAATAACAAAGGAATTTTTGGCAAAAGAGTGCTTGAATTTTTGTTCAAAATACCTATATGATGGCGTGAAGACAAGATTCAGTAGATACACAACTGTGGATGATGAGTGCCCTCAAAATTTGTCACCTATATTCTCTATGATAGGACATCCAATTGGAAGTAAGAAGAAAAATACTTTACTCAGGGATCCACAATTATGTTATGAAGCCAATCGGTATGCTATGTTCAATAGTGGAGATGAACAAGTGGAAAATTTTATCAAGTAAGATAATTATATAACATATATTTAATTTCTATATATTTTTTCTTTATGATATGATTGATTTATAAAATTCATGATTGCTGGGAACATAAGAATTTAATGGGTAGTCACAGTGGGAAAGGGCAAGGAAGCATAGTCGAGAATTTAACAATTGGTTTGCAGAAAAGATAAAAATATTGAAGTACCCGATTATTTAAGATGTCTAGCTAAAGGGCCTAATACGATCACCAAAAGATATACTTCATATTTTATTATGGATACTGATTTCATACCATAGAACGAGATTCCCAATGCAAGACTCAAAATAGTAGAGTGACTTTATCGGCAACAACCGATAGCTTTGCTAGCTCTAGGGACCAAAATCCCATCGACGGTGAGGTTATCTATTAAGGAGCTATTCAGGATATTATTGAGATTGATTATTGGGTTTGTTTTAGCGTTGTACTATTTAATGTGATTGCTTTCGTAATGAAATAGATGAATATGGGTTAACTCGTGTAAACTTTAACAAATTATGTAGTACATATGATCCTTTTGTGTTGGCATTGCAAGTTTATCATGTTTTTTTATGTGATGGATCCAGTTGAGAAAGATGTTTATTATGCAAGGAATAAAGTCCCTGTTGATTTGTATGATTTTTTATAGAGGAAGAGAATTGCTCCAATGTTGAAGATGCATTTTGGAGAGAGCCTAAAGATGACATTGGTTCCTTGAGTGGCTAGTTGATGCTGACATTAGATGGCCGAGAGATGACGAACCCGGTGATGTCGTTGATATTCCATCTAATGCACAACATTCAAATGATACAATTATAAAAATATCGGAAGAGGAGGATGAGTTTGATGATACATGCAATCAGATGATTAAAGAGGAAATTTCTGAAATTTTTTTAATATATTCTGGTTTAAGCGATAATGTTTTTTACCAATATTTTATAATTACTCTTGTTTCTAATACTGATCTTTTTAATATATTTTTATTTGTTTTTTCCTTTAGCATTTTATTACGATGCTTCATTTTGCAGGATTTTGGATCTTGTGATATTGTTGCACTTGTTGATAGCAACCGGTCGAGGCTTGAATTGATAGAGAATTAAGGTACTGGTAACATTTATAACACTTGTCATGTTATATTCTTGTCGTGCTATAATCCTTGTAGTTTGAGATCAGTATTCAACTGTTTGCTCTCAAATTCATCAAACTAAAGTATTTTAATGATCCAATTTAGAATAGATCTCTGTCCATTTTGTAGTTACCTTGTGATCCACCATTGCAGATATAGCCATTCTCTGAATTTGCGCACATTTGATTGCCAAATTGGCCCGTCAAAGTGTACTGCTCAATACTTGTATATTCCAATTCTATTGCATGTGATAGCCTCCCGCGCACATATATTTTCCATTCCATTGATGTTTCTAATCGAGGTGTAGAAAAGTGGCTATTTGCTGCATCCAGCACTGTCCAACGCCAATTGCTCATGATGATTGTGCATTTTAGCTTCCATATTTTGGACTCGATACTTGTATGAACGTAGGCATTATTTCCCAGCAAATCTCCCTTGTATATCGTACTTGAAAGTGATGAGCTACTACATTTGCTGCTATGCAATTCTTCCATAAAACATTTTGAAAAGCACCGACTCGTCCTTTTGAACCTAGTCATCCGTTCTAGCATGTCTGTTTTGATGTTGTTCTCATGTGACTTCCAGGAAAATTTTGTTGTTATTTATATGTCCAGCCATTCCTGGAATATGGAGTTAATGAGGTGCACTGAAATTTCAGCCCATGCTGCAATTCTCGATCCCCATTTTAAGCACCAAAATCCCCCCTCACAACTGATTATCGAGCACAGTAGGAGTTCCTCCTGACTTTTTCTTTTGTTGTAACCATTAACCTGCATTCTATTCATGTCCATCATCTGATCTTTGCAGGTTTTGTGGGGCAGTATTTGATAAGTGCAACTGGAATGAGGTTCCAGTTCAATCAAATTCGATCACATCATTCCATATGTCCTCCCCTTCCCTTTTTGATTCCCAGTTTCATCTACCCTTCTTCACTTGAAAAATAGCAGTCCCTCATGCTCTCCTCCTCTAAGATTTGATTATGAAATTCCCATGAGAGTTCTCCAGATGCATCCAGCCTGCTATTCCACCTTGTTGCCTCCTCTCCTCTTAACTTATTACATCTCTCTTTCATAGTATTTTTGCTCCCCTTTGTGTTCCTGTCACGACCAAAATTCCCAACCCTCGGGATCGTGATGGCGCCTAACATCCACTTGCTAGGCAATCCAATGTTAGAGGGGTTCAACATTTAAAACGATTAAAACATAATACTAGGTCTAATATCATCCAATAAATGAATCCAGAATAATGTGTGAAGTATGAAACGAAACTCGAAACTAATACTAATGTCTAGCTACCCAGGATTTGGAGTCACAATTCACGAACTTCTAAAGAATACTACAAGTATTTGGCCGAAAGAAAATATATATCTATTTTGAATGAAATAAAACAGTAACTAAATAATGTGCAGAAGACTCCAGGAATCTGCGGACACCAGCAGATCTACCTCGTGTCTCCGTACGAATAATCATCTACTACTAAAAAAAAACTCCGAACGGAACCTGGATTTGCACAAGAATTGCAGAGTGCAGTATCAGTACAACCGATCCCATGTACTGGTAAGTGCAAGCCTAACCTCGACGAAGTAGTCACGAGGCTACGGTGGGGAAGTTATAATATAACCTGGATACAATGTATAATAAAGCAAGAAGGGAATACTAAATTAAATAAATAATAATTTGCAGAAATTAGTAGAATAAATCAACTAGCCTTTCCAGAAATCGGCTATAACCAATTCTTACAAAAATCCCCAAGTTTTAATTTAAATAACAGTCAGAGCAAACTATGAAATGACAGCAATAAAATAGTGAGCATTCCAGTCTTTATTTTATAACCAGTAAAACATGAACATTCTCCCTTATTGCTCCTTGTTGCGGCGTGCAACACGATCCCACTTGTCCATCCTTATTGCTCCTCCCTATATATATCACTCTTATTTCTCCTGTTGCGGCGTGCAACCCGATCCAAACTGTCCACCCTTATTACTCCTTGTTGCGCATTGCAACCCGCTCCCACCAAACAATCTCATCTCATTCTTTATAATAAAGATTTCACAATTTAGATCAAAGTCTTTCACGATATTTATGTATCAACCACTATAAACAGAAAGCTGTACTATTCAGAAATTTCACCAATTATCACTACATAGCGAACCAACCGAAATGTATCATGAAATACTGACAACCAACTCAACCATTAATGTACCACAATGAAATTAAGGAACAATTAATACTCCCAAATAAGTGAAGCAATATCTAACAAACAAGTAAGCAAAAAAAGTAGACATGGAGGCATCAATGATCATGAAACAATCAAGACAAGAGTAAAATAAATTTGAAACGGGGAAGGGAACATGCTAAACAGATAATTTGGTGGTTCATAGATACTCGTCACCTCACTTATACACAACACACATGCAAATTCACATATCATTTAAGTCAGGGATTCCTATTCCCGTAAGTCAAGGTTACACCAAACACTTACCTCAATTTCGTAGGTCACTCACTGCTCAATTACATCTTTTCCTTTCGAATTCACCTCCAACACACTCTAATCTAATCATAATTAGTTCAGTATTATTATTCCCAAAAAAAGTTAAAAATCAACCCTGGGCCCGCTTGGTCCAAACTCGGGGTTTGGTCCAAATTTCGTTTAACCATTCACCCCCAAGCCCGAATATGTAATTAGTTTTGAAATCCGACCCCAATTCTAGGTCAATTCCATTTTTACAAAATTCTCTAGTTCTACCCAAACCCCCAAATTTTACCATGAAAACCCTTGATTTTTTATTGAAAAGTGATGAAAAACAATGGGTAATTGAAAGAAAATAGTTTAGAATCGCTTACCAACACTTTGTAGAAGAAGTTGTATGTTGAAAATCGCCTCTAGGTCTTTTTAGTTTGAAAATATGAGGAAAATAGCTGCTGCCCGGTTTAAAATCAGTTTAAGTCGCCTGACAGGCCTTCATCGCGTTCGCGATGGGCTGTCTGCATTCGCGAAGTTAAGCCCGCCTGACCAACGCATCCGTGGCCCAGTGGTCGCGTTCGCGAAGAGAAATTCGACTCCCCTCCCCAGTCCCATAACACATCGCGTTCGCGGAGGGGTGGGCGCGTTCGCGAAGGGTGCTACCCCCAAGTGCTTCGCGTTCGTAAAGAAGGATTTCTCCCTCAGCAAAGTTACTCTACGCGGTCACGAGTGAAGCTACGTGAACGTGGAGAACGATTCGTCTGTGCACCAGAAACAACTATTATTTCCAAGTTCAAAACATCATGTAGCCTATCCAAAACTCACCCGAGCCCTCGGGGCTCTAATCCAAACATGCACGCAAGTCTAAAAACATCATACATACTTGCTCGTGCGATCAAATCACAAAAAAAAACACCTAAAACTACGAATTTAACCTCAAAAATCATGATTTTCTCAAGAACACTTCAATTTCACTATTTTCTCAAACGGTCACGTCAAACGAACTTTGCTTTCCACTAAATTTCACAGATAGTACTTAAACATTATAACAAACCTGTACCGGGCTCCGGAACCAAAATACGGACCCGATACCAACGATTTCAAACATTAGTTCATTTCTTAATTTCATTAAAAATCCAGCACAATAATTTTCTTAAGAAATTGATTTCTAAAGATAGGGACCTCAGAATTCGATTCCGGGCATACGCCCAAATCCCATATTTTGCTGTGGACCCTCCGGGACCATCGGAACACGGGCCTGGGTCTGTTTACTCAAAATGTTGACCAAAGTCAACTAAATCACATTTAACTCTAAAAATTATTATTTTTCACATAAAGGATTTTTCGGATTTGCGCCCGGACTGCGCACACAAATCGAGGTAATTAAAAATTAATCCTTTTAAGGATAATGAGCCTGAAATGGAGTATTAATTAATAAGATGACCCCTTTGGGTCATCACAATATCCACCTCTAAAACAAACGTTCATCCTCGAACGGACATAGAAAAGTACCTGAACTGGTGAACAAGTGGGGATATCTACTCTACATGTCTGACTCGGACTAACAAGTAGCTTCCTCTATAGGATGACCTTTCCACTGCACTCGAACTGAAGGGTAATCCTTTGACCTCAACCGACGAACCTGCCGGTCTAAAATGGCTACCGGCTCTTCCTCATAAGTCAAATCCTTGTCCAATTGGACAGTACTGAAATCTAACACGTGGGACGAGTCACCATGATATTTCCAGAGCATAGACACATGGAATACCGGTTGAACTGAGGATAACCCTGTAGGCAACGCAAGTCTGTAAGCTACCTCTCCCACTCTCTCCAGAATCCCAAATGGCCCGATATACCTAGGGCTTAGCTTGCCCTTCTTCCCGAACCTCATAACACCCTTCATGGGTGATACCCGTAGTAATACCCTCTCTCCAACAATGAATGATACATCGCGAACTTTACGGTCGAGATATCTCTTTGCATGGACCGAGATGTACGAAGTCGATCTTGTATAATGTTGACCTTGTCCAAGGCCTCCTGAACTAAGTCTGTACCCAATAACCGAGCCTCTCCCGGCTCAAACCATCCAACTGGCGATCTGCATCGTCTACCATATAATGCCTCATAGGGAGCCATCTGAATGCTCGACTGGTAGTTGTTATTGTAGGCAAACTCCGCTAATGGCAAGAACTGAACCCAAGAACCTCCAAAGTCAATAACACAGGCGTGGAGCATATCTTCCAAGATCTGAATAGTATGCTCAAACTGTCCGTCCGTCTGCGGATGGAATGCTGTGCTCAACTCAACCCGTGTACCCAACTTACACTGAACTGCCCTCCAAAAGTGCCAGGTAAACTGCGTACCTCGATCAGAAATTATAGACACTGGCACACCATGAAGACGAACAATCTCTCGAATATATATCTCTGCCAACCGCTCCGAAGTATAACTACTTGCCACTGGAATGAAATGTGCTGATTTAGTCAGCCTATCCAAAATAACCCAAACAACGTCGAACTTCCTCTGAGTCCGTGGGAGTCCAACAACGAAGTCCATAGTGATACACTCCCACTTCCACTCAGGAATCTCTATCTACTGAAGCAAACCACCGGCTCTATGATGCTCATACTTCGCCTATTGACAATTCAAACACCGAGCCACATAAGTAACAATATATTTCTTCATCCTTCTCCACCAATAATGGTGCCGCAGATCCTGGTACATCTTGGCAGCACCTGAGTGAATAGAATACTTAGAACTGTAAGCCTCTTCAAGGATGAACTCACGAAGCCCATCAATATTAGGCACACATATACGACCCTGCATCCTCAAAACACCATCGTATCCAACTGTAACCTGCTTGGCACTACCGTGCCGAACTGTGTCCCTAAGGACCATCAAGTACAGGTCATCATCCTGCCTATCTCTGATACGCTCAAATAGAGAAGACCGAGCGACCATACAAGCTAGAACACGACTGGGTGAAATATCCAACCTCACGGATTGATTAGCCAAAGTCTAAATGTTTGAAGCAAACGGTCTTTCTGACTGGAATGAATGCAAGGCTTCCATACTTACTACCGTCCTCCTCAATGCATCGGCTACCACATTGGCCTTCCCCAGATGATACAATATAGTGACTTCATATTCTTTCAATAACTCTAACCATCTCCTCGTCCTCAAATTAAGACCCTTTTGCTTGAACGAAATACTGAAGACTGCGATGATTCGTGAAAACCTCATACGGCACACCATAGAGATAACCCTCCAAATCTTCAATGCATAAACAATGGCTTCCAACTCTAAGTCATGGACGGGATGTCTTCTCATGAACTTTCAACTGCCGAGATGCATATGCAATCACCCTGCCTTCCTGCATCAACACCGCTCCAAGCCCAACACGGGAGGCATCGCAATATACCATAAAACACCCTAAACCTGATGACAACACCAACACCGGTGCTGAAGTCAGGGCTGTCTTGAGCTTCTGAAAGCTCACCTCACACTCGTCCGACCATTTGATTGGGGCACATTTCTGAGCCAATTTAGTCATTGGGGCTGCTATAAATGAGAACCCTTCCACAAAACGGCGGTAGTAACCCGCCAAACCCAAGAAACTCATGATTTCTGTGGCTGAAGTGGGTCTAGGCCAGTTCTTGACTGCCTTTATCTTCTTAGGATCTACCTGAATACCTTCTGCTGATACGAAGTGACCCAAGAAGGCTACTGAATCCAACCAGAACTCGCACTTTGAAAATTTCGCATACAACAGACTATCCCTCAAGGTCTGGAGCGCTATTCGGAGGTGCTGCTCATGATCCTCCCGACTGTGGGAGTAATTAGAATATCATCAATGAACACAATTATGAAGGAATCCAAATAAGGCTTGAAAACCCAATTCATCAAATCCATAAAGGCTGTTGGGGCAGTAGTCAAGCTGAAAGACATCACTAGAAATTCATAGTGCACATACCTCGTCCGAAAGGCCGTCTTAGGGACATAAGACGCCCTAATCTTCAACTGATGGTAGCCCGATCTCAAATCGATCTTTGAAAATACCTTGGCACCCTGAAGCTGATCAAATAAATCATAAATTCTCGGCAACTGATAATTATTCTTGATAGTGACTTTATTCAACTGTCGGTAGTCTATATACATCCTCATCGATCCATTCTTTTTATTCACGAACAAAGCCGGTGCACCCCAAGGTGAGACACTAGGTCTAATGAAGCCCTTATCAAGCAAGTACCGCAACTGCTCTTTCAATTCTTTCAATTCTGATAGGGCCATTTAGTATGGAGGAAAAGAAATGGGCTGAGTGCCCGGAGCCACATCAATTCAAAAATCAATATCCCTGCAGGGTGGCATCCCCGACAGGTCTACAGGAAATACCTCAGGAAACTCACGAACAATAGGCACCGAATCTATAGAAGAAACCTCAGCACTAGAATCACGAATATGAGCCAAATAAGCCATACACCCCTTCTCAACCATGCGACGAGCCTTGGCATAAGAAATCAATCTGCTGGAAGAATGACCAAGAGTCCCTTTCTACTCCAATCGAGGCAACCCTGGCAAAGCTAATGTAACTGTCTTGGCGTGACAGTCTAAGATGGCATAATAAGGCGATAGCCAATCCATGCCCAATATGACGTCAAAATCAACCGTGTCAAGAAGCAAAAGGTCCACACTGGTTTCAAGACCCTCAATAACGACTACATATGAACGATACACACGATCTAATATAATAGCATCCCCCGCGGGTGTAGATGCATAAACAGGGACACTCAAGGAATCGCGGGGCATAACCAAATACGAGGAAAAATAAGATGATACATAAGAATAAGTAGACCCTGGATCAAACAGAACTGAAACATCTCTATTGAAAACAAAAATGGTACCTGTAATAACAACATCAGAGGACTCCACCTCAGGTCTGGCTGGAAATGCATACAATCGGGGCTGGGCCCACCACCCTGAACCACGTCTCTGGGAGGACCCCGGATAAGCGGACCTCCACCCTTGGCTGACCCCTACCCTTGGCTGGCTGGGCAGGTGGTGCTGCAGGTGGTGCCGGAACTATGGCACGAGAACCCTGGTACTGAAGCTTATTACCTGAATACCTCGGACAAGCTCCCCGACTATGCCCATATTCACCACACTCAAAGTATCCCTCCTGATATAGAGGCAGACCCTGAGGATCCAGCTGACCACGATTATAAATCTGCAGAGGAGGTGCTATGATAGGAGCTGATGGTGCGCTATAGACTGGCTGAGCAGAAGGAGGCGTATAAGAACCACGAGCAGCTGAGGTACCATGTGAAGCGTGAAGTGCTGAATGGAATGGCCTCTAATAAAAGTAACCCCACCTCCAGATGAGGCACCGCTGAATCCTCCGGAATGGTGAGGTCTCTTGTCTGACCCCTGACCTCCCAATCCGAGAACCATCTCCACTCTCCTGGTCACATTGGCCACATCTTGAAAGGAAATCGTGGTCCCTGTCTCCTTAGCCATCTGCAACCTGATGGGCTGAGCAAGCCCTTAATAAATCGCCTGACTCTCTCTCTCTCTCTCTCTCTATGGGCAAAAGAATAGCATGTCGAACCAAATCCACAAAGTGATTCTCATGCTGGGTGACAGTCATGCTGCCCTGCTGAAGACGCTAAAATTGACGACGATTCTCCTCTCTATTAGTGATAGGTAGAAACTTCTCCAAAAAGAGGTGTGAAAACTGATCCCAAGTTAAAGCAGTTGACCCAGATGGTCTAGTCAACAAATAATCCCTCCACCATTTCTTGGCGGAACTAGTCATCTGAAAAGCGACAAAGTCGACCCCCATTGATGTCGAAAATACCCATGTTCCGAAGAACCTCATGACAACTATCAAAATATTCCTGAGGATCCTCTGAAGTAGCACCACTGAAATGAACAGGGAAAAGCTTGATGAACCTGTCCAATATCAACAAAGCATTGGTAGATATAGCTGCCCTGTCAACGAGCGGTGCTGCAGCAATTGGCTGAATTACCCCAACTGGATTGGCTGTTGGGGTCTGAATCTGAGGAGTAGTCTGATCAGGAGTGTGGGTAACAGGAGTCTGAACCCCTCCTCCAGCATGAGACACGGCTGCTGCCACGGGGAATGTACCAGTCTGGGCTAAACTCTCCATAAGGCCCACTAATCAGACCAAAGCATCATGAAGCACCAGGGTAGAAATAAACCCCTCTGGATCTGAGTTGGTCCCGTTGGAACGGTCTGAGCTGGAGCCCTCTCATCAATCTCTATCTGGGGCTCCGCAGCTGGGGCTGCTATCTGAGCAATGGGCTGAGTCTTGCCCCTACCTCGGCCTCTGGCGTGGCCTCGGCCTCTACCCCTAATAGGAGCTGCTGCTGCTGGAAGACCTGATTGTTGGTCAGCGGAAGAAGAAACACGCGTTCTCTCCATCTGCGAGAGAATAGAAGAGTTCAATCAGTAATTGAGATAACAAGAATTGCACGATAGAGTAGAAATAAAATGAGTTTGTTCATAACTTTATAGCCTCTGAGAGATAGGTACAGACGTCTCTGTACGGATCCCTCAGACTCCATTAAGCTTGTCCGTGAATTGTGAGACCTAGGCAACCTAGTGCTCTGATACCAACTTATCACGACCCAAATTTCCAACCCTCGGGATCGTGATGGCGTCTAACACCACACTTGCTAGGCAAGCCAATGTTAGAGGGGTTCAACATTTAAAACAATTAAAATATAATACTAAGTCTAATATCATCCAATAAATAAATCCAAAATAATGTGTGAAGTAATAAAACGAAAATCGAAACTAATACTAATGTCTAGCTACCCAGGATTTGGAGTCACAATTCACGAACTTCTAAAGAATACTACAAGTATTTGGCTGAAAGAAAATATATATATCTGTTTTAAATTAAATAAAATAGTAACTAAATAATGTGGAGAAGAATCTAGGAATCTGCGGAAGCTAGCAGATCTTCCTCGTATCTCCGTACGAATAATAAGCTACTAATAAAAAATCAACTCTGGCAGGAACCTGGATCTTCACAAGAAGTGCAGAGTGCAGTATCAGTACAACCGACACCATGTACTGGTAAGTGTCGAGCCTAACCTCGACGAAGTAGTAACGAGGCTACGACGGGGCATTTATAATATAACCTGGATACAATGTATAATAAAGCAAGAAGGGAATACTAAATTAAATAAACAATAATTTGCAGAAATTAGTAGAATAACTCAATTAGCTTTTCCAGAAATCGGCTATAACCAATTCTTACAAAAATTCCCAAGTTTCAATTTAAATAACAGTCAGAGCAAAATATGAAATGACAACAATAAAATAGTGAGCGTTCCAATCTTTATTTTATAACCAGTAAAATATGAATATTCTCCCTTATTGCTCCTTGTTTCGGCGTGCAACCCGATCTCACTTGTCCACCCTTATTGATACTCCCTATATATATCACCCTTATTGCTCCTGTTGCGGCGTGCAACCCGATCCCACATGTTTACCCTTATTACTCCTTTTTGCGGGGTGCAACCCGCTCCCACCAGACAATCTTATCTCATTCTTTATAATAATGATTTAAAAATTTAGATCAAAGTCTTTCACAATATTTATGTCTCAACCATTATAAATAGAAAACTATACTATTCAGAAATTTCACCGATTATCACTACACATCGAAACCAACCGAAATGTATCATGAAATACTGAAAACCAGCTTAATCATTAATGTACCACAATGAAATTAAGGAATAATTGATACTCTCAAATAAGTGAAACAATATCTAACAAACAAGTAAGAAAAACAAGTAGACATGGAGGCATCAATGATCATGAAACAATTAAGACAGGAGTAAAATAAATGGGAAACGGGGAAGGGAACATGCTAAACAGATAATTTGGTGGTGCATAGATACTCGTCACCTCACCTATACACCACACACATGCAAATTCACATAGCATTTAAGTCGGAGAATCTTATTCCCTCAAGTCAAGGTTAAACCAAATTCACTACTCAATTACATATTTTCCTTTCGAATTCACCTTCAACACACTCGAATCTAATCAAATTGGTTCAATATTATTAATTAGTGCTAAAGGAACCAACTTTTATGCAAAACCATGGTTTTTCCTAAGTTTTCCAAAAAAAAAATTAAAATCTGGCCCCGGGTCCGATTGGTCCAAACTCGGGGTTCGTATCAAATTTCGTTTACCCATTCACCCCTGAGCCCGAATATGTAATTAGTTTCGAAATCCAACCCGAATTGGAGGTCAAAATTCCATTTATACAAAATTCTCTAGTTCTACCAAACCCCCAATTTCTACCATGAAAACCCTTGATTTTTGATTGAAAAGTGATGAAAAATAATGGGTAATTGAAAGAAAATAGTTTGGAATATCTTACCAACACTTTGGGGAAGAATTTGTATGTTGAAAATCGCCTCTAGGTCTTTTTAGTTCGAAAATATAAGGAAAATAGCTACTCCCTGGTTTAAAATTTGTTTTAAGTTGCCTGACAGGCCTTTATCGCGTTCGCGATTGGCTTGTCGCGTTCGCGATAGGCCTGTCGCGTTCGCGGAGAATTAAGGCCGAGAGGCCTTCGCGTTCGCGATGGGCTGTCCGCGTTTGCAAAGTTAAGCCCGCCTGACCAACGCGTTCGGCCCAGTGGTCACGTTCACGAAGAGAAATTCGACTCCCCTCCCCTAGTCCCATAACACATCGCGTTTGCGGAGGGGTTGGCGCGTTCGCGAAGGGTACTACCCCCCTCCCCCAGTGCTTCGCATTCGCGTCCAGTACCTCGCGTTCACGAAGAAGGATTTCTCGCTCAGCAATTCGTCTGTGCACCAGAAATAGCAAAACAATAGTTATTTCTAAGTTCAAAACATCTCGTACCCTATCCAAAACTCACCCGAACCCTCAGGGATCTAAACCAAACATGCACGCAAGTCTAAAAACATCATACGAACTTGCTCGTGCGATCAAATCAAGAAAATAACACCTAAAATTATGAATTTAACCTCAAAACTCATGATTTTCTCATGAACATTTCAATTTCACTATTTTCTCAAACGAACGTCCAAATCACGTCACATGAAATCTGATTTCCACCAAATTTCACAGATAGTACTTTAACATTATAACAAACATATATCGGGCTCCGGAACCAAAATACGGGCCCGATATCAATGGTTTCAAACATTAATTCATTTTTTTATTTCATTAAAAATCATGCACAAAAATTTTCTTCAAAAATTGATTTCTAAAGTTAGGGACGTCGAAATTCGATTCCGGGCATACGCCCAAGTCCCATATTTTACTGCGGACCTCCCGGGACCATCGAAACACCGGTCCGAGTCCTTTTACTCAAAATGTTGACCAAAGTCAACTAAAATCATATTTTAACTCTAAAAATTATTATTTCTCATATTTTTCACATAAAGGATTTTTCGGATTTACGCCCGGACGGTGCACGAAAATCGGGGTAATTAAAATTAATTCTTTTAAGGATGATGAGCCCGGAATGGAGTCTTAATTCATAAGATGACCCCTTTGGGTCATCACAGTTCCTCTTTTCCTCCTCTTATATGCTCTAGGAACTCTGATTCTGATGTATGGACATTGGGATTTATTTAAAATCTATCAATTCATTTGATGCCTTTGATCAATAATGTTCAAGACTACAAAAAAATATAGTTCTTTAATTATGTGCAACATGAATCCCTATGTTGGTTGAGAATACTACATCAAATGCTTATTGTCTCTCATGTATATCTAATTTTGAACTGGGAAAATCGGATCATGAATCAGGAAGGGCACTCAAGTAAAAATAAAAAATTAACAAAATACATTGCAGTTGGATCAGTTGCATCTTTGCGAAACCTAAAGGTTTCGTCATTGAAAAAAACAGAGTTATTAAAGCTCCAAGGTCACTGCCTGTGCATTTTACTTCTACACCAGCATAAACAGTACATGAGCAAGTGCAACAAATGCCACTGAACTCTACACCTCTTGCATCACAAGCAGTGCGTGAACAATTGCAGCATTCTACTTCTACAGGTGGATCACTGCCTCTGCATTCTACTTCTACACCAGCACAAACAATACATGAGCAAGTGCAACAAATGCCACTGAACTCTACCTCTCTTGCATCACAAGCAGTAAGTGAAAAATTGTAACAACTACCACTAGATTCCACCACTCGTACTTCATAATGGTATAAGAACAAGTTGAGGATTCTTCAAATAACGAACAATCCGAGGAACAAGGCAAGAACATATATATTTCAATCGTCAAATTCACTAACGTAATGAGTTTTGGTTAATATTTTTACTTCATATTAATGTAGGTCCTTCTTCCGAAAAATGAAAGAGGAAAAACTCAGATGCAAAGTGTTTATGGTAGGAAAGAGCGCAAGCAAATTGTGCTAAATGAAAGCAATCAACCCATAAGTCCTACTGATGATGATGTAAATGAGTTGGGTATCTTCCTTGTTACATTATCAAGGTTTGCGACCTTTTTTCCTCTTAATGTTTTTAATTGGAGGAAACTTGAGACAAAAGAAGATATGTGGAAATATGTCAAGGTTTGAAATTAGAAATATTCAATAGGTGTGTGTGGGTATTTCATATTGTTTATACTAACCTAATTGCTCTAAATTTGTAGGATAAATATGACATTTATGAAGATGTAAAAAAATGGGGTTTTCAATCAATTTCAAATGCTTGGGGAAAGTACAAAAATTAGTTAAAGAAAGACCATTTTGAACCTTATGAGAATGACGAGCTTCGAATGGAGAATAGGCTGGTTGATGTTCCGGATTCTCAATTTAGGGAACTTCTTAGATATTGGAACTCTGATCCCTACAAGGTAAATCTGAATATTGTTCCATAATTTGCTTAAAATATCTGATTTTTGTTTATTAAGAAATCATATTCTTATGCAAGAAATATAGTTGCTCTTTAGCTTAATTTGCTTAATTTGCTCTTCAGCTTTTCTTGTTGATTCCATTAGTCAGTTAGATTTGCCTTTCGTTTGTCAAAAGTTATCAGCATACTTATTCAGAATAGTTTTTATTTACCAAGTTTGGATTGAAGTGAAAATGGGAACCTCTACCTGTTGAGAACTTCATCATATTTTGAAATAAGTGTCTACAACATGAGCAAATCTAATAGATGATAATTCTTCAAAGAAATATGATAAATAATATAGCCGTTTGTGATATACACCAGCCTCTTCAACTCAAACTCACCCTTTCCTGCTGGAATCTTTTGTTAATAGTAAGTATGACAAGCTGAGCCAACAAAGTATATTATGTTCTAATTCTGCTAAGATTGTTGTTTGCTTAATTGAAATAATTCTGTTGAGATGTGAAGTGGAACTCTAATACAATTAAATAAACATTTGAGATTCATCTGAATTATTTTGAAGCTCACTGCTCATATATTGTCACGACCCCAAATCTAAATCAGTTGTGATGACGCCTATCGTGGAACTAGGCCAGCAAAAAACTACACTCAAATCGCAATAAGCTTCCATTTACATCATTACTAAACTGATAACCCATATAGGTTTCTTTTAAACATTATTAAAACAGTTAAAGATATACCGAATATTAAATACAACCCCGAAGATCCCGAAGTCACTGGTAATGAGCATCTACATAAAATATACAACTCAAAAGAAAATAAATTCTATAATAGTAAGCAGGAGAGAGAGCAGGACTGCGGACGCATGCAGCTACCTCACAAACCTCGGAGAAATCTCTGGAAACAGATAGACAGCTCACCCTGCCCTAACACCTGGATCTGCACACAAGGTGCAAGGAGTAATGTGAGTACACCAATTTAGTATTAATAAAAATAAATCAGGTCTGAGCAGCAAGAAACACATAAAATCAATTCATCAACTCACAATAAGCACATCCTTTCTTTCCAATAATGTATATGTTAAATCATCACGCTTAAAAGCCAATTTCAGTAAAAATTATTTGGAAATATACTTGCCAATAGTTTCAACATAACTTTCAAGAAGTTTAGTGTAAAAATGCTGAAAATCTTAAAAAGGCGCATCGGGCAAAACATATTTCATAAGTTCAGAGTGAAAGTGGTAAAATCATAAGTAGCCCCTCGGGAAAAAACATGTATCATTGTCAGCCCCTCGGACATGCCTCACAGTCACTCATAATCAGCCCCTTGGGCATACCTCACAGTCACTCATAATCAGCCCCTCGGGCATACCTCACAATCACTCATCACTCGGCACTCGACACTCGCACTCAGTAGGTACTTGCGCTCACTCGGGGTGTGTACAGACTCCGGAAGGGCTCCTTCAGCCCAAGCGCTAATATCAAGCCACCTCGTGACATATCATATCCTCACAAATCAGGCCCTCGTCCTCACTCAGTTAGAACCTCTCAAAAGCCCCTCGGGCGTATCAGTAAAATGGGGTACTCGACCCAAAACATAATTTTTAAATCTCAAAGTAATGTAAATCAGGCTGAGTTTCGAAAACAGTAAGCATAATGTGACTGAGTGAAATCATCAATAACCAGTGAGGAAATAGTAGTAAAAAGCCCCCAAGGGGTCTAAACAAGTCGGCATGATGCCTCAAACATGGCTTATAGCCCAAATATAGCAATAGTCTTTAGAACACAATTTAACATATGATTTAGAGTAAAATACGCAACTCAATAGTTGCCGCGGAGAGGACCAAGTCCAATCCAAAAATCAGTGCGCGCCACATACTCGTCATCTGACATGTGCGCCATTCTAAAAGCAGTGAGAAATATGAAATCCGGGATTTTATACCCTCATGACAAGATTTATAATCATTACTTACCTCTATCAGGCCACAATACTAGACCGCGATGCTCTTGCCCCTCAAATTGGCTCCCAATTAATCCGAATCTAACCCCAACCAGTTTAACATCATCAATATATGCTAAAGGAACACAACCCAATCGAAAACTATCAATTTATACAAAAATATCGAAATTCGACCAAACCCGAGCCCCGGGCCCACCTCTCAGAATTCGATAAAAATTACATCACAAGAAACCTTATCCTCCTACGGTCCGTACATACCAAGAACATCAAAATGGGACCACAATTGCCCACTAAAATTTCCAAATCTTTCCTCCCATTTTCCAAACTTTTTCTACTTAAATCCTTCAAATTACAAGCCTAATCCGAACAAAATAGCATAGAAACGACTTTAATAATCTAGGAACTTACCTCCAATGAAGACCCTTGAATTCTCTCTTCAATTTGCCCTCAAATAAGCTCCAACCGCATGCAACAATGGTAGAATGACCAAAATTTCACGGAGGCTTTCTTTTTATATTGTTTTGCCCAACAACTCTGCACCTGCGGACCTTTCATCGCACCTGCAGGCCCGCACCTGTTGTCCCAGGTGCGCACCTGTGGTCCCAGGTGCGCACCTGCGAAATCCCACTAACGGATCAATTCTCGCACCTACGATCTCTTCTCCGCACCTGCGGCTTCGCAGGCGCAGCCAACTCTTCGCACCTGCGGACTCCTCCTGCCTATCCTCCCTTCGCACCTGCGCATGGATATTCGCACCTGTGGCTACCCATCCGCAGGTGCGGCCACACACCACAAACTTTACACCATCAGCCATTTGCTGCAATTTCCTAAGTTCAAAACTCCGCCAACCATCCAAAATTAATCTCGAGCCCCTCGTGACCCCAACCAAACATACCAACACACCCCATAGCATCATGCAAACTTAGTTGAGCCTTCGAAATACCAAAAACAACATGAAAACACCAAAATTACATCAAATTCAACCCTATGAACTTTGAAACTTCTAAATTTCACCAACGACGCCGAAACCAAACAAAACACCTCCGATTGACCTGAAATTTTGCACACATATCCAAAATGAAATTACGGACCTGTTCCAACTTCCGAAATTCCATACCGAACCCGATAGCCTATTTTCCACTGTCGACCAGAAATCGCCAAAAACTAACTTTCACCAATTCAAGCCTAATTCTGCACCGGACATCGAAACTACATTCCGAACACACTCCTGAGTCCCAAACCACCTAGCGAAGTTATCCGAGCCATAAAATCCGCATTTTGAGGTCGTTCACCAATAAGTCAACTCTCAGTTGACTTTTTCTACTATTATGCTACTTTAAGATACTAAGTGCCTCAATTCTCACCATGACCACTCTGAACCCGAACCAACCGACCCAACATACCTAAATGAAGCTGAACCACATATAATGAAGCAGAAATGGGGGAAACGGGGCTAAACTCTCGGAACGACCGGCCGGGTCATTACATATATAAGCGAGACTTTTTGTTTTTGTTTTTGCCAATTTTAACTGCAATATGAAACAATTATCATAATACTTATGACTTCAAGATTGAGTATATGTACTTAAAACATATATATCTTGTGAATAATTTAATGAGAAATATCATGTATTCACTGTCAATGTTCCTGTTTTGTCGCAAATTCAACTTTTTCGAAGAAAATGTCTGAAACCAAAACTGAGAATCGCAAAAAAGTTGAGATATCCACACACTGCTGGCAAAAAAGGTTTTCCTAGAATATGCGAGGTTTACTATTTTTTTCTTATTATTATTTTCAATATGAACTTGCGAACTTTAATCTGAACTATTTTTTACCACTTTTTATGTAACCAGGAAAAAAAAGAAAGAAACTTCTGAACCTCTATCAAGTAAGGACATTTTTGTGGCCACAAGAAAAAGAAAGCCTGGTCGAGTATACAGGGCCTCGTATGCGTATACTCTTAATAAAATTGTACGAGTTACTAATTTAAAGTTTGTTGATATCATTTGTATGTTCTTAGTTATTGACTCAATTTTATATACTTTCTCATTTAAAATTGACTTAATTTGGTCTTGTAGGCTGAAATGGAAAGAATACAATCAACAAAAGAAAGTGAAGATGACATTCAATCAGTTGACGCGTTTGCATCAGTCATGGGACCTGAGCATCCAAGTCGCCTAAGTTTGTATGGACGTGGGGTTACCAAAACGGCTTTAAAAAGAAAATATGGAGATTTTGGACCATCTTCAAGTTCTACTTATGAGATGATGCAGCAAAAATTGGAGGAAATGGAAGAAAAGATGCTACAAAGAATATTGGAAAAGTTCAACGCACAAAAAGATGCTATGGAACTAGAAGTTGCAGTTAACATCATTTCACAACTTAAGCGTCTGAATCCAGGATTACGGGTTGATCCTAACATGCTAGCTTTCAATGCTCGTTCACTGGTAGAATCTTTCTCTGCACAACAAGCTGATATGCAACTAATCAATCATCTATCTACTGGGAGTTACAATCAAGATCAATGTGTACTCTAAATATTACACTTCTTCTTCTTCTTCTTTCTCCTTCTCCTTCTTCTTCTTCTCCTTCTTCTTCTTCTCCTTCTCCTTCTCCTTCTCCTTCTCCTTCTCCTTCTCCTCCTTCTCCTCCTCCTCCTTCTCCTTCTCCTCCTTCTCCTCCTTCTCCTCCTTCTCCTCCTTCTCCTCCTTCTTCTCCTTCTTCTCCTCCTTCTCCTCCTTCTCCTCCTTCTCCTCCTCCTTCTCCTCCTCCTTCTCCTCCTCCTTCTCCTCCTCCTTCTTCTCCTACTTCTTCTCCTACTTCTTCTCCTCCTTCTTCTTCTTCTTCTTCTCCTTCTTCTTGACAACGGTCTAAGTAATATTATGGGTCCCTAGAAGGTGCACCGCTAAAATAAACATGGAATAGCTTGGTGAACTTATCCAATCTCATCAATCCCTCGGAAGACATCGTGGGCCTCTCCTCGGGTTATATAGAAAAAATGTGCTGAACTACCCCAACTGTTGGAGCTGGTGGAGTCTGGTACAAGGGAGCCATATGCTCTGGTGTGTAAGTGGTGGGAGTTTGTGCTCCTCCCCCAACCTCAGAGACGGTTGGTGCCATAGGAAATACCCCGATCTGAGCCACACGATGATTCCATCTAAGCGGACTAGAGCATCCTGAAGTATGGGAGTGGCAATGAATCTCTTTGGGACCTAAGTGGTTCCGACTGGTGCGGTCTAAACTTGACCTCCTCCTCATGATCAGTCCAAGACTCCACAATGGGTGCTTCTACTTGTGCTCTGGGCTGAGCTCTGCCTCTACCTCGGCCCCTACCTCAGGGGGCTCTAGCTCCTGCCCGGCTGTAGACACTGCGCGAGTTCTCACCATATGCGAGAGAACAAGAGTAAAATGGTTCAATATTTAATAATGGAAATAAGTCGCACGATAGAGAAAGAAAGAAGTGAAATTTTCCTAAAGCCTTGTAGCCTCTAGAAGATAAGTAGAAACGCCTTCGTACCAGTCCTCTAGACTCTACTAAGCTTGCTCATGACTCGTGAGACCTAGGCAACCTAGTGCTTTGATACCAACTTATCACCACACGGAATCCCATCGTCGGGACCGTGATGACACCTAACATTTCACTTGCTAGGCAAGACAATGTTAGCTAAATTTATTAACCAGTTTTAAGCAATTCAAATAAATTTTTTAACAATAACAACTGAATAGGCTGAAATAAGGTGCTAAAACTATTGAACAACGTAATCTAAATACAATCCTAGAAAGTTGTAACGATCCGACCGGCCATTTTGCATTATCGAACCCGGTTCCTTTAAATTAAACTTCCCATAGCGTCTTGTTATGATTAATGACTTGCGGGGGTGTGTGGTCTGGGTTTCAGAAGTGTTTAGAGCAATATTAGAACACTTGGTTCCTTCAGGTTGGCTTTTAAGGTCAAGTTTGACTTTGGTCAATATTTTGGGTAAACGACTTCGGAATCGAGTTCTGACAATTCCGGTAGCTTCATATGATGGTTCCGGACATAGGCGTATGATCAAAATGGGTTTCTAATGACCCGGGAGCATTTCGGCACCCAATATTGAAATAAGAATTCCTTAAGTTCCTCTTGTGGTTTGGGACGTGTTTTTGTGATATCGAGGTCCGAACAAAATTCCGAGACTGCGAATAGTTCCATTATGTCATTTATGACTGGCTTGCAAAATTTGGTGTCATTCCGAGTAGTATAGGTCGGTTCGGCGCGTTGTTAGTGAAGTCAAGAAAACTTAAAGTTCCTAAGTTTTGTTCTAGGGGGTTTTAGGTGTGATTTTGAGTTTTAGCGTTGTTTTGGGTGTTCCGAAGGCTCGAGCGATTCCGTATTATGATTTGGGACTTGTTGGTATATTTAGACGGGGGTTCGGGTGGGACCAGGTGCCTCCCGGACACCACACGAGGTCAAGAACCTGCTGAAATAGCTGCTGGTGCACCTGTTCTGATGTTGACCGCATGTGCGGTTGCCCAGTTGCATGTGCGGGACCGCTCCTGTGGTCCCAGCCTCGCAGGTGTGACCCCCAACGGGCAGCCCATTTCTCACAAGTGCGGACAAAGTTCCGCAAGAGCGGAGACACATGTGCGGTCTCCTCTCCACAGGTGCGAGCCCAGGCCTCCTTGTCCATTTTCGCAGGTGCGAGACCGCAGCTGCGGTCCTTGAGCCGCAGGTGCGAAACCACTGTCAGGCAATGTGTTTCTTAAATACGGGATTCTTCATTGTTTTCTTCACTCTTTCCTCCATTAAACACTTTGAGAGATTGGGAAAAGGGCTCCACGACCCAACCCAAAAAGGTAAGTAAATTTCATCTCAAGACTTGTTAATGCATGAATTCCTAGTTGAATTTAATCACCTAATTAGTGAAAAATCAAGAATTGGGTAGTAATCTAGGGCTTTCAGGAATTTAGAGAATTACCCGTTAATTAGCTATGAAATCAAGTAAAAATCATGTATAAATGATCCTTAGGCTATGTGTGAGTATTTCCTTTGAGAATTTTTGGAATCCGAGCATGTGAGCCCGGGGTTGGATTTTAGAATTTCTTCAAGAATGGTGAATTTACTAAATGAGTAGGAGAATTTCCATACTTTGAGCATAAATTAATGTATTTGTATAACATTTGGCTAGTTTCGGGTCCTCGGGTGTAGAGTTCGGAGTTTCGGGCGCGTTCTTGGTCCGGGGAGTAAATTCGACACGAGGTGAGTCTCATTTGTAACCTTGTAAGAGGGAATTGTCCCCATAGGTGGTTATAAATGGTGGTTTTTTCCTTATTTGCGGGGGTTGCGCACGCACGAAGTGACGAGAGTCCGTGCGTAGCTACTATTATGCCTTGTTGGGTAGTTTAGGACTCACAAGCATGCTTCATGTGTTGTATATGTGATCTTTTATATGGATTAAGTAGTCTAATATCCTCGAATATCACATGTGAAGGACTAAGGGATTATTCTTGAAGTTGACATTTCTAAAATTCTCACACTGTTAGTATGTTCCTTGCCAAATTATCTGGAAATATCCTGCTAATCATGAATTTGTATGGGAACCCGAGTCGCATGGATGATTCGCGAGCGGGGTAGCCCTAATATTATATTAACCCGAGTCGCAGGTATGATTCGCGAGTAGGGGTGGTCTTGGTATTATGTTAACCGTGTCGCATGTTCGATTCGCGAGCGGGGCAGATAGATGCATCTATGGTTCAGGCCGTTCGACCCTCGGCAGTGCACATTTACTTTTTGCGTCGTAATGACCGTACGTTCATAGCCTGTTATATGTTTGGTAATTTGTGAGAAGCCCTGTAATTGTAACTGTTGATTTCATGAATGGAAGGAAGGTTAAATAACTTGTATGCCTTGGAAAAGGATGGTGCGAGGGTAGTAGAGATTGTTATTTGATGCTCATTTCCTTATTACTGTTCATTAATGCTATTATTGGTTAGCCTGTACTTATTCCACATTGTCTGACCGTAGTATGTATCACTTCGACCTCTCGTCACTACTTCTTCGAGGTTAGGTGGGATACTCACTGGGTACATATCTATTTATGTACTCATACTACGCTTCTGTACTTAGTTGTACAGGTTTTGAGGCTGGTGCATCTGGTTATCCGACCGGAGCTTGACCCTGGGGGTATATCCTGGACCTGAGTCCACGGTGAGCTGCCTCCCTTGGCGATTCTCAACAGCACTATGGAGTTATTTTTTGTTTATTTCTGTCTACTTCTTTCAGACAGTAGAATAGTTTGTATCATCTTTTGTATATTCTACTAGTTCGCCTGTAGACTTGTGACACTAGTTCCTGGTACACACATAGTAGACTCTATATTTTGGGATTGTATATATTGGTACATGATCCTTGTGGCTGCATTTACTTAAGTTGGTTAATTTATCTGCTTTTACTTAAATGATCTAAGCTTAAAATTTGGTAAGTGTGGGGTTGATATGTCAAATAAGGATAATCTCACTAGTAAACAACTGTTGGCTTGCCTGACCCGGTGTTGGGCTCCATCACGACCTGTGTTGGGATTATGAGTCGTGACAAAAGTGGAGTAACGAATACATGGGCGTCTAGAGTGCTATAGATAATAGTTTGAATATACATAATTATTTGAATATAAATAAATGGCAATGAAGAAATAGAAGGGGACTTTAGGGTTGCAGACGCCATATAGTTATACCTCAAGTCTCCACAAGTAGCTGGATCAAGGTAATATCAATATGCGCGGCTGGGATCAACTCAGGTATCCGCACAAGAAGTGCAGAGTGTAGTATGAGTACAACCGACCTCATGTACTCTATATGTGCTGAGCCTAACTTCGTCAAAGTTGTGACGAGGCTACGGGCCGCTTACAATTACATGTACGCAATAATAATAATAATAATAATAATAATAATAATAATAATAATAATAATAATAATAATAATAATAATAATAATAATAATAATAATAATAATAATAATAATAATAATAATAATAATAATAATAATAATAATAATAATAATAATAATAATAATAATAATAATAATAATAATAATAATAATAATAGTAATAATAATAATAATAATAATAATCTTTTCGTTAACAAGAACGCTTCGATGAAACCGCAGGATCGTTTATGAAACAAATAGCCTAAGCAAGGACAAAAAACCTTTACGACTCCTTACAGCCTTAACAACGCCTTCACATGGCTTAACACGGGCTTCACAGGAGTTTCGTCCAAAGGACAGGCTCAGTCCCTACCAGAGCTACAGTATCTCAACCTCAGAATCATCGGAAAAATTCTTATCTTATTTAGGATACTTTACCATATCTTAACAATCTAGTGTGTTATCAGTCCAATACAAGTATGTTAGCCTATCATCTAGGCTAAATATAATTTCAAATAAAAAAATTTAAAAACAAAACTAAAAGTACCTTAATTGAGACTCTGCTACCAGATGTATACCAGCTGAACCAACTTTCTTATATATTTCANGGGGGGGGGGGGGAGGTGACCGAAATCTGCCCTAACTACTAAAAATGGATCCTTTTATAGAGGGGATCTAAAACAAAACAACAAAAAATTCTTACGTAAGTGCTTATATCATATCTATATTATTTCCCTGACATATGGGCCTACTGCTTAGCTAAGCGCTGACGTTACGAATAAATTATTTCCTCAACATGCGGGCCTACTAATAAAGAAGTATAGTACAATTATGTCATTATTTTTCTATGAGGTCCTTGCCTTTGAATTTTCTGGAAGTGTTGGAAGATTTTTCTATCTTTTCTTGAAGTTGTTGAAATTAAGCTTCAATAGTAGTTTCCTCTGTGCTATCAACACTTTGTGATTCTCCTGCTAAACATTGTGTTTCTTCATCTTCAGTTGTATTTCCAGCAGAGGTCATAGATATATCATCTTGATTTTCCATATCTAAATTCTTAATCAAATATTTTTTTACTTCCATCATGTAAAAAGCAATTAATTCGGATTTTGATAATATACCCTTCTTCATTTTTAATTTTCTGGATATATGCTTGAAGGGACTTTCATTTAGTTCCTCTTGTGGAGATTTCAATTGTGTCTTCTTTTGATATTCTATCAAGGTACTCTGGATAGTGTCCAATATGTCCTGG
The DNA here is from genome assembly GCA_005239525.1 of Nicotiana knightiana. NCBI lineage: Eukaryota > Viridiplantae > Streptophyta > Magnoliopsida > Solanales > Solanaceae > Nicotiana > Nicotiana knightiana. The sequence continues at coordinate 16,079 of ML400185.1, read as the reverse complement.
CCAAAAAGTTATCCTTCTGTATTCTTTTGAACAATTTTGTTCCAAAATTTTGTATAAAAATTTCTCTTTAAACAAGGAAAAATGTCATCGTCCTTGATTACTTCCACAGACCATCGCATTATCCATGGAATAGAAAACTCGATGAAAAAGTACATTGTGGAGATACCTTCAAAGAAAATATCATTATTCTGTATTTGTTTTAACTTGGGAGATATATCTACCCATTCAACATATATATTCTTATATTCTTCTGGTAAAATATCCATTGGAGGAACGTATAATATCCACCATTTAGCAAACCAATTTGGTATGATTTTCTAAAATATATGAGAGCATATTTTGATGAACCATGTATGTTTTTGCTCATCATTTTCATATAACAAGACTTTATTAAAGCCTTCTACATAGTCCCAATAATTAAATTTTATCAAGACCTTTTGCTCAGGATGGATATAATCTCTTTCTTTTAAAGTACTTAAACCCCATTCGTCTGGAGTGAAGACTTTTTTTATAATAATCTTCGAAAATCTATAAGCTTTGGTTTTCCCTGCTCTGAGAAAATGATTAAATTCAGCTGACCCCGTAGATTCTAGGATCTTCTCATAATGCAGTCTGTATTTATGCGCAGGTGTTGGATACGATGTCGTATCAAAATACCTGTTAATCAGTTCTCGTGGCTTATCTTGCCATATTAAATCATGTATAACTTCTCCTTTGGTATTTTTATGAAATACCTCTGTATTTGTATTACTGTCATCTGTAAGAGCAGTAGAATATGATGGATTACTGCTACTTGTTCTTTCTTGTGATTTTATAAAATCAAGGAATTATTTGTACATTGGATGATCTGTATTTAGACCTATATTAGATGCAAAATTTGCGTCTATAAGCCTTTGGCTTCCAATCTGACCTAGGATATTTCCTCGGCATACTAATCCTTTTCTTCCTCTATGAGAGGAGGAGTAACTTCCACGTGGCCAAGATGGCCTCATTATTCTGCAAAATTATAAACAAATAAGCTATTAGCTTAAATACTCACCGGTGAGAAAATCAGGGAGATTATTTTCTACCCCTTTTTAATATTGCATTTCAAAATCAAATGGAGCTAACAAAGCTTGCCATCTAGCAAACATTTGTTTAGATATACCATGTTTAACATCTTTATTAAAGATGAATTTTGCAGCCTGACAATCAGTTTTAATTAAAAACTTTTGATTATATAGATCAGTTTGAAACTTCAAAACACATTTAACTATAGAAAGAATTTCTTTAGCTATAGTAGCATAATTCTTTTGGCCATTATTCCATTTGCCTGAATAAAATTGTATCAAGTATTCCTGCTTATTATCAGGAGAAAATTGTTTTAATATTCCACCATAGCCAATATCTGACGCACCAGTTTCCACAATTTTTCCCCAGCTTGGATTAGCAGGGTGAGACATGGAAGGTTATTAATCGTAGTCTTAATATGTTGAACCACCTAAGTGTGACTATCAGTCCAAGCTTTAGGGTTTTTCTTCAATCTATCATATAAGATAGAAATATCTTTTGCCAAATCCTTTATAAAAGGAGAAATAGAATTTAAACTTCCTAAAAATCTTTGCAATTGAGTTTTATCAAGAATTTGATCAGGAAATTTAGAAGCAAATCCAATACTCCTTTGTATAGGAATAATTTTTCCTTTTTGAATATTATGACCCAAAAATCTGACATTTGTCTGAAAAAGGTGCATCTTTGGTTTAGATATAACCAAACTATTTTGAATTATAAGTTTTTTAAGTAAATCAAGATGTTTAAAATGCATCTCCAAAGTTTTAGAAAAAACTAAGATATCATCTATATATAATATTATAAAATTGCTATATGGAATGAAAATATCATTCATTATTTTCTGAAATTCAGAAGGAGCATTTTTCAAACCAAATGGTGTAACATTCCATTCATATTGCCCCCTAGAGACATTGAAAGCAGTTTTATATTTATCTGCTTCAGAAATCTGTATCTGCCAATAACCAAATTTTTAAATCAACTTTCGAAAATATGATAGTATCATGTAATCGACCTAATAAATCTTTTTTATTAGGAATAGGATACCTTATCCATTTTAAAACTTTATTAAGAAGTTTATAATTAATAACCAATCTTGGAACACCTCTTTCCTGTTCTGCATGTTTGTTAACATAAAAAATAGTACAAGACCATTTTGATTTAGAAGGTCTGATAAGGCCCTTCTGTAATAACGAATTTATTTCGTTTTTGCATAATTCCAAATAATCAGAATTCAATTGACAAGGTCTTTCCTTAGTAGGGATATTATCTTCTGAAAAATCTTCTTCATATGGAAGAGTAACTACATGTTTTTTTCTCTCCAAAAACACATTTGGATTATCACCACATATTTGTAATGAGCAATAAAATCAATCCTTATTTGTTTACCTTCAAAAGTTCCAGTAATCCTTATTCCTTTTTTGTTTACCGTAGGGACTGTGATGGCGCCTAAATTGAACCCGATGGGCAAGCCAACGTTACCGGTTATTCTATATTGTTTCTTTATTTTTAGCAATTAGTCAGTGACATACAAGATCAGCGGAAATAAAAGTGAGGAAGAAATAGAATCTAAGAACTTAATTAAATACTAATACAAAATCCATAATAATAACTCCCAGCATTTGGTGTCTCAATTTCACGGACTGTCTATGAATACTACAAATAGAGATCTGAGCAAACAAAATACTTTTGTCTCAGAAATACGTAATACATGAAAGAAATAGGATAAAAGGTGACGCCAAGGCCTGCGGACACCTGCAGGACTACCTCGGAGTCTCCACTGAACTGAAAGCAGCAACCTCAAAGGGTCCAGTACCGGAATCTGCACAAAAAGTGCAGAGTGCAGCATCAGTACAACCGACCCCATGTACTGAGTAAGTGTCGAGCCTAACCTCGGCGAAGTAGTGACGAGGCTAGGACATGACAATCAAATAAACTTGTGCAGTTTAATCATATACAGAGACAATAATAACAATAAGAAATAAGTATTTAAATACAAAAAAAAAAGGGGACATGCTGAGGGGAGGAAATATCAAGTAATGGAAATAACGAAGTAAAGCAACAAATTAGATGTCAACTTAAACAATAGAAGTAACAACACAAAAATAACTGCACGACATCACCTTTCGTGCTTTTACTCTCATCCTTACCAAATAATAAATAGAATGCACGACATCACCCTTCGTGCTTTTACTCTCATCCACACAATAAATCAATAGAAACGGTACGACATCATCCTTCGTGCTTTTAATTTCATAATCTGGCAAGACATCACCCTTCGTGCTTTTACACTCTCTCATAATATCATACACGACATCACCCTTCGTGATTTAACACTCTTCCTCACCCAAACAAATAAATAAGAACAATCCGGCAAGGAAATCAATAACATAAACAACAATAAAAACCGTAACGTCCCGGCAAGGGAAAATAATAGTAGAATCAATATCATCCCGGCAAGGGAAATAGCTATAACGAATCTCACTTAGTTGTTTAACTTCATGTAGAAATTATCAACTTGAACCAATACTCAACAATAGGAAATACCAATGAAATGCTATCATCATGGATAATTATCAAATTTAACCTAAGTAGTGCTTAATGAAAAAACACACAAATCACAATATTCGACTAACGGGCATGCTTGGCACCAACGTATAGATACTCGTCACCACACCTATACGTTGAACATAACAATAACACGTAGAAAATAAGACACAATACCTATTATCTCAAGCTAAGGTTAAGCCAAACACTTACCTCGAATTCCACGGCCAAACTCAAGCCTCAATTACCGCTTTCCCTTTAGAATCGCCTCCGATTCACTTGTATTTGAGTCGATTCTCTTGACAATCTTCTAACACATGTTAACTGCGACAAAACATGGAAAAGTCATATGAAAATCTCAACGAAATCACGTTGCGTATGCAAAGAAAATCATGGCCGAAACATTTCCTCAAGAGCTTCGCAACAACATTGCTATGTTCTTTAGTTTAGAAAGTGACTTGGATAACGTTTCTTATGTTCTTGGTTGAGGCTCTCTCGTGATTTAGATTGTAATGTTTCTCTTCTCTCTTGGATTTTGGATGGTAATGTTTTTAAGAGATGTGAAAGAGAATGGTACTTTATGATTTTATAATCACTCTTTGAAGCTTTCATCCGTTTGTTAGCAAAATATAAGATGAAGGTCTTTTTAAAATCTTAGTTTGTGGCCCCCACGTATTGGGATGACTAAGCCACTAAGTTTACTAGCTTTTGCCACCTATTTCATGCACTTAAAAGTCACCATATTGAGCCTGAATTGCTGCCACGTTTGGGAGCCTTAAGCTTACCCAATGACTCATCACTAACTTTACACATGTTAGCCATGCACTTTAAGTGCTATGACACTTAGTTCCACCCTTGGCCAAATTAATGCCATGTGGAAGCCCATTAAAGTACCTCTTTACATGTTCTATCCCGTGGCCAACCTTCAATTACATGGAGACACCACATATCTTTGCATGTAAATATATATGACACTTATTACCACGTGTCCACATCCCAATGGATTATGACCACGTGCTACTTTAGTCCATATTACTAATAAATTTCTAGTCTACCCTACAATCTTCCATTTAACTAACTACACATATAATTAATTCTAGCACTCAACTCACTTAAATACTAATATATTTCAAATATCTTACTATTTTAAAAGAAACTTAGCATTTTCCTCAATTTTTCCTATAACACCTTTTCGGATATACGCCCGGACTGCATACGCAAAACGAGGTGAGAAAAAAAAGGATGTTTTCAAGGCCTCGGAACATAGTTTTGACTTATAAAATGAGAGATGACTTTTTTTTGGGTCATCACATTCTCCACCTCTAAAAAAAACGTTCGCCCTCGAAAAGACATAGAAAAGTACCTGAATCGGGGAAAAGATGGAGATATCGGCTCCGCATATCGGACTCGGACTCCCAGGTAGCTTCCTCGGCAGGCTGACCTCTCCACTGAACATGAATTGAAGGATAACTCTTCGATCTCAACTGACGAATCTGCCGGTCTAATATGGCTACTGGCTCCTCCTCATAGGTCAAATCCTTGTCCAACTGGACACTGCTGAAGTCTAACACATGGGATGGATCGTCGTGATACTTCTGAAGCATTGACACGTGAAACACTGGGTGCACAACTGATAAATTTGGTGGCAACAAAAGTCTGTAAGCCACCTCTCCCACTCTATCAAGGATCTCAAAAGGACCAATGTAACTAGGGCTTCGCTTGCCCTTCTTCCCAAATCTCATCATGACTTTCATGGGGGACACCCAAAGCAACACCCTCTCTCCGTCCATGAATGCCACATCACGAACTCGGCGGTCGGCATAACTCTTCTACCTGGACTGAGTTGTACGAAGTCTGTCCTGAATGATCTTAACCTTATCCAAGGCATCCTGCACTAAGTCTGTACCCAACAACCGAGCCTCTCCCGACTCAAACCATCCAACCGGCGACCGACACCGCCTACCATATAATGCTTCATAGGGAGCCATCTGAATGCTCCACTGATAGCTGTTGTTGTAGGCAAACTCAGCTAATGGCAAGAATTGATCCCACGAACCTCCAAATTCAATAACACAGGCTCGGAGCATATCCTCCAAAATTTGAATAGTACGCTCGGATTGTCCGTCCGTTTGCGGATGAAATGCTGTGCTCAACTCAACCCGCGAGCCCAACTAACGCTGGACTGCCCTCCAGAAATGCGAGGTAAACTGCGTACCTCAGTCGGAAATAATAGACACGGGCACACCATGAAGACGAACAATCTCCCTAATGTAGATCTTTGGCAATCTTTCCGAGGAATATGAAGCTGCTACATGGATGAAATGTGCTAACTTGGTCAGCCTATCGGCAATAACCCATACCGCATCGAACTTCCTCTGAATCCGTGGGAGCCCAACAACAAAGTCCATGGTGATACGCTCCCACTTCCACTCAGGAATCTCAACCTGCTGAAGTAATCCACCAGGCCTCTGATGCTCGTACTTAACCTGCTGACAATTCAAACACCGAGGTACATATGCCACAATGTCCTTCTTCATCCTCATCCACCAATAATGCTGCCGCAAATCCTGATACATCTTTGCGGCGCCCGGATGAATGGAATACTGGGAACTATGGGCCTCCTCTAAAATCAACTCACGGAGTCCATCCACATTGGGCACACAAATATGACCATGCATCCGTAAAACTCCATCATCACCAATTGTAACCTGCTTGGCACCATCGTGTCGCACCGTGTCCCTAAGGACTACAAATAAGGATCATCATACTGCTGATCCCGTATACGATCAAATAATGAAGAACGAGAAACTGTATAAGATAGAACACGGTCAGTCTCAAAAACATCAAATCCCATAAACCGATTGGCTAAAGCCTGAACATCCAAAGCAAGCGGTCTCTCCCCGACCGGAATATAAGCAAGGCTGCCCATACTGGCTGACTTCCTACCCAAAGCATCGGCCACCACATTGGCCTTCCCCGGATGATATAAGATGGTGATGTCATAGTCTTTCAACAGCTCCAACCATCTCCTTTGCCTCAAATTCAACTCTTTCTGCTTGAACAAATATTGCAAACTCTTGAGATCCGTGAACACGTCAAATGACACGCCATATAGATAATGCCTCCAAATCTTCAGTGCGTGAACAATGGCTGCTAGCTCCAAATCATGAACTGGATAATTCTTCTCGTGGATTTTCAACTGATGCGAAGCATATGAAATAACCTTGCCATCCTGCATCAACACTGCACCAAGTCCAACCCGAGAAGCATCACAATACACAGTATATAGCCCTAAACCTGTGGGAAAAACCAACACCGAAGTCGTGGTCAAGGCTATCTTGAGCTTCTGAAAGCTCGCCTCACACTCATCTGACCACCTGAACTGGGCACCCTTCTGAGTCAACCGGGTCATCGGGGATGCAATGGACGAGAACCCCTCCACGAACCGATGGTAGTAGCCCACCAAACCCAAGAAACTACGGATCTCTGTGGCTGATGTAAATCTAGGCCAATCCTTGACCGCTGAAATATTCTTAGGATCAACCTGAATACCCTCTACTGACACAACATGACCCAGAAATGCAACCGAACTCAACCAAAACCCACATTTCGAAAGCTTGGCATATAATTGACTGTCCTTCAGAGTCTAGAGAATGACTCGAAGGTGCTGCTCATGCTCCTCCCGGATGTGGGAATAAATTAGAATATCATCAATGAAGACAATCACGAAGGAATCCAAATAAGGCCTGAAAACTCGATTCATCAAGTCCATGAAAGCTGCTGGGGCATTTGTCAACCCGAATGACATCACTAAGAACTCATAATGCCCGTACCGAGTGCGAAAAGCTGTGTTAGGGACATCAGATGCCCTAATCCTCAACTGATGGTAGCTAGATCTCAAATAAATCTTCGAAAATACCTTGGCACCCTGAAGCTGGTCAAACAAGTCATCAATTCTCGGCAATGGATACTTATTCTTGATGGTAACCTTGTTCAACTGCCGATAATCTATGCACATCCTCATCGATCCATCCATTTTCTTAACGAACAACACCGGCACACCCCAAGGTGAAACACTAGGCCTAATAAAGCCTTTATCAAGAAAATCCTGCAACTGTTCTTTCAACTCCTTCAACTCTGGTGGGGCCATACGATATGGCGGAATAGAAATGGGCTGAGTACCCGGTACCAAATCAATGCAAAAGTCAATATCCCTATCGGGTGGCATACCCGACAGGTCTGCAGGAAATACCTCAGGAAACTCAGGGACAACGGGCACAGAGTCTCTAGGAGGAACCTCGACACTAGAATCACGAACATATGCCAAATAGGCCAAACACCCCTTCTCGACCATGCGTCGAGCCTTCATATAAGAGATAACGCTGATGGAAGAATGATCAGGAGTCCCTCTCCACTCCAGTCGAGGCAATCCCGACAATGCTAAGGTCACGGTCTTGGCGTGACAATACAATATGACATGACACGGCAACAACCAATCTATCCCCAAAATGACATCAAAATCTACCATATCAAAGAGTAGAAGATCTACGCTAGTCTCCAGACCCCCAATAACCACTACACACGAATGGTAGACATGATCTACCATAATAGGATCACCCGTCGGTGTAGACGCATATACAGGGGCACTTAGAGAATAACGAGGCATAACCAAATAAGGAGCAAAATGAGATGACACGTAGGAATATGTGGACCCTAGATCAAATAGAACTGAATCACCGCTGCAAACTAAAACCGTACCTGTGATAACTGCATCGGAGGCCTCAGCCTTAGGTCTGGCTGGAATAGCATAGCATCAGGGCTGAGCCCCACCGATCTGAACTATATCCCTGGACGACCTCCTGCTAGCTGACCTCTACCTCTAGCGGTCTGGCCTCCACCTCTAACGGCCTGACCTCCACCTCTAACACCTCAACCCCCACCTTTAACTGGCTGAGTGGGCGGTGGAACACCTGGTGCTGGAACCATGGCACGAGAACCCTGTTGTTGAGAACTTCTCGAGGCTCGAGGGCAATATCTAGCAATGTGGACTTAACCACAACATGTATAACAAGATCTCGGCTGCTGAGACTGTTGGCACTGAAACTCACCCTGATGATCTGAGTAACTACCCTGAAAACTTTACAGCGGTGGTGCATTGATAGGAGCTGGTGGTGCACTGTAGGGCAACTAATCAGAATACTGGATGTGGGAACCATGACCACCTAGAGCACTGCGAGAAACCTGAAGTGCTGAATGAAACGGCCTAGGAGGATTGCCCCTACCAAAAGAATCCCTGCCTCCAGATGAAGCACCACTAAACCGGCCAAAATGACGAGGCCTCTTGTCAGACCCCTGACCACTCCCCTGTGATAGAACCATCTCGACTCGTCTGGCCACATTAGCTGCATCCTGAAAGGAAATATCACACCCTGTTTCTCTATCCATCTGCAATCTGATCGGCTGAGCTAGTCCCTCAATAAACCTCCTCACCCTATCTCGGTCGGTGGGAAGTATCATAATAGCATAATGAGCCAAGGTAACGAATGTGGTCTCATACTGAGTGACGGTCATAGAACCCTGTTGGAGACACTCAAACTGCCTCGATAATCCTCTCTCTGAGTGATAGGAAGGAACTTCTCCAGAAAAAAATCGGAGAACTAGGCCCAAGTCAAAGGCGGTGACCTAGCTAGTCCAGCCAAACAATCATCTATCCACCAAGTCTTGGCAGGACCTGACAGACAAAAAGTAGCAAAGTCGACCCCATTGGTCTCCACTATCCCCATATTCCGTAGAACCTCGTGACAACTATCCAAATAGTCATGGGGATCCTCTGAAGATGCACCGCTATAAGTAGTAGTAAAAAACATGATGAACTTGTCCATCTCCACAAAGCATCAGCAGACATAGCTGCTCCATCACCGGTCTGAGCCACAACACCCGGCTGAAATACCCCAGCTGTCTAAGCTGCTGGAGTCTGAAACTGAGGAGACATATGCTCTGGAGTGCGAGTAGCGGAATTTGGGTTTCTCCCCCAGCCTAAGATACGGCTGGTGGTGCAGGAGGTAAACCTGACTAAGCGACACTCTCCATGAGGCCCACTAGACACACCAGAGCATCCTGGAGTACAGGGGTAGCAATGAAACCCTCGGGAACCTGAGCTGGCCCAACCAGGATTGTCTGGGCAGGAACCTCATCAGCAAACTCTACCTGAGGCTTCGCCACTAGGGCTGCTGCTTGGGCTGAGCTCTGTCCCTGCCTCGACCTCATCCTCGGCCCCTCATAGGAGCTGCAACTGGGGATTCAAGCTTCTGATCAGTGGATTAAGAAGCACGTGTTCTCGCCATTTGCGAGAGAATAAAGTATAAAGTTAATTAGCATTGAGAAATCAAACCGCACGACAGGGAAGAATAGATGTGAGGTCATTCCTAAACTCTATAGCCTCTGGGGATAAGTACAAACATTTCTGTACCGATCCCACAGCCTCTACTAAGCTTGTCCGTGAATTGTGAGACCTAAGAAACCTAGTGCTCAAATACCAACTTGTCATGACCCGACTTTCCCACCGTCGAGATCGTGATGACGCCTAACATTGAACCCGCTAGGCAAGCCAACTTTACCAATTATTCTATATTTTTTCTTTATTTTTAGCAATTAGTCAGTGACATACAAGATCAGCGGAAATAAAAGTGCGGAAGAAGTAGAATCTAACAATTTAATAAAATACTATTACAAAATCCATACTAACAACTCCCAGAATTTGGTGTCACACTTTCATGGACTGTCTATGAGTACTACAAATAGAGGACTGAGCAAACAAAATACTACTGTCTCAGAAATACGTAAGACAGGAAAGAAATAGGATAGAAGGTGACGCCAAGGCCTGCGGATGCCAAGGCCTGCGGACGCCTGCAGGACTACCTCAGGGTCTCTACTGAACTGAAGGTAGCAACCTCGATCTATGGTCCAAACGGTCTGGTACCGAGATCTGCACAAAAAGTGCAGAGTGAAGAATCAGTACAACCGACCCCATGTACTGAATAAGTGTCGAGCCTAACCTCGGCGAAGTAGTGACGAGTCTAGGACACGACAATCAAATAAACCTGTGTAATTTAATCATATACAGAGACAATAATAACAACAAGAAATAAGTAGCTAAATACAAAGAAAAGGGGAACATGCTAAGGGGAGGAAATATCAAGTAATGGAAATAACGAAGTAAAGCAACAAATTAGATGTCAATTTAAAAAACAAAAGTAACAACACAAAAACAAGTGCACCACATCACCCTTCATGCTTTTACTCTCACCCTCACCAAAAAATAAATAGAATGCACGGCATCACCCTTCGTTCTTTTAATCTCATCCTCACAATAAATCAATAGAAACGGCACGACATCACCCTTCGTGCTTTTAATTTCATAATATGGCACAACATCACCCTTCGTGCTTTTACACTCTCTCACAATATCATACACGTCATCACCCTTCGTGCTTTAACACTCATCCTCACCCAAACAAATCAATAACATCAATCCGACAAGGAAATCAATAACATAGACAATAATAAAAAATGTAACGTCCCGGCGAGGGAAAACAACAGTAGAATCAATATCATCTCATCAAGGGAAACATATATAACCAATCTCACATAGTTGTTTAACTTCATGTAAAAATTCTCAACTTGAACCAATACTCAAAAATAGGAAATACCAATGAAATACTATCATCATGGATAATTATCAAATTTAACCTAAGTAGTGCTTGATAAAAAATCACATAAATCACAATATTCGACTAACGGGAATGCTTGACACCAACGTATAGATACTCGTCACCACACCAATACGTTGAACATAACACTAACACATAACAAATAAGACACAATACATATTCCCTCAAGCTAAGGTTAAGCCAAACACTTACCTCAAATTCCACGGTCAAACTCAAGCCTCAATTATCGCTTTCCCTTTAGAATTCGCCTCCGATTCACTTGTATTTGAGTTGGTTCTCTTGACAATCTTCTAACACACATTAATTGCGATAAAATATGGAACAAGTCATATGCAAATCTCAACGAAATCACATTGCGTATGCAAAGAAAATCATGGCCGAAACATTTCCTCAAGAGCTTTGCAACAATATTGCTATGTTCTTTAGCTTAGAAAGTGATTTGGATAACGTTTCTTATGTGCTTGGTTGAGGCTCTCTTGTGATTTGGATTGTAATGTTTCTCTGCTCTCTTGTGATTTGGATGGTAATGTTTCTAAGAGATGGGAAAGAGAATAGAACTATATGATTTTACAATCACTTTTTGAAGCTTTCATCCATTTGCTATAGCAAAATATAAGATGAAGGTCTTTTTAAAATCATAGTTTGTGGCCCCCACGTATTGGGATGACTAAGCCACTAAGTTTAATAGCTTTTGCCACCTATTTCATGAAATTAAGAGTCACCATATTGAGCTTGAATTGCTGCCACATTTGGGAGCCTTAAGCTTACCCAATGACTCATCACTAACTTTATACATATTAGCCATGCACTTTATGTAGCTTTACACATGTTAGTCATCACTTTAAGTAACTTTACCCATGTTATCCATGCACTTTAAGTAACTTTACACATGTTAGCCATGCACTTTAAGTAGCTTTACACATATTAGCCATGCACTTTATGTAGCTTTACACATGTTAGTCATCACTTTAAGTAACTTTACCCATGTTATCCATGCACTTTAAGTAACTTTACACATGTTAGCCATGCACTTTAAGTGCTATGACACTTAGTTCCACCCTTGGCCAAATTAATACCATGTGGAAGCCCATTAAAGTTCCTCTTTACATGTGTCATCCCTTGGCCAACCTTTCATTATATGGAGACACCACATATCTTTGCATGTATGGATACATGATACTTACTACCACTTGTCCACTTCCCATTGCTTATGAGCACGTGCTACTTTAGTCAATATTACTAATAAATTTCTAGTCTACCCTACAATCTTCCATTTAACTAACTACACATATAATTAGTTCTAGAACTCAACTCACTTAAATACTAATATACTTCACATATCTTACTATTTTAAAAGCAACTTAGCATTTTCCTCAATTTTTCCTATAACACCTTTTCGGATATACGCCCAAACTCCATACGCAAAACGAGGTGAGAAAAAAAGGAGGTTTTCAAGGCCTCGGAACACAGTTTTGACTTATAAAATGAGAGATGACTTTTTTTGGGTCATCATAATCCCATAGAATAATTGGATATATATATGCGAAAAGAAAGGCATTCCCAGAATGACTTCATTAGAAATAGTTTTGACTAAAACAAAAGTTTCAGGGAGACAAATATTATTTGTACAAATATAAGCTTTGGGTAATTACCCATTTTTTGACCACTTGCATTTCGAAGACTATGAGTTGTTTTATGAAAATATTTTGAAGATATAAGTCCTTGCTGTATACAATTCAAATCAGCTCCGCTATCAATAAGAGCAGTAAACTCCTTTTTAAGATTATAATCAATATAAAGATTAATTTTTACAATTGGTTTATGAGTTGTAATTAACTCAATAGTACCCAAAAATAATTCTCTATTAGCAGGAGAAATTTTTGGAGTTTCAGGAAGATTATCTTGAAAATGGAAAATATCAGGAAAATTATTTTCATCATCAAAGATTATCTTCTTACCTTGTCTTTGTTGAAAGACATCACTCTCTATAAGAGTAATTCTATTATCTAGAATCATATTATGATTCTTTAATAAAGAAATTTCTTTCTTTAGGTTATTAACCTCTTGTACTAAATCTTGTATAGTAGTAAGAATATAATCCCTTTGAGTTTTAGCTATAAGTTGTCTCTTTACTTCTGCCATAGAAGAAGAAGTATTATCAGAAGTAGTTTCCGGAGTAATTCTAGTATTACCAGAATTCTTCCCAATCTTATAAATAATCTGAGATCTTATAATAGGATCCCCAACTATCTTGAGTATCTCCATTAAGTTGTCATTACTCGACACATTTATGTTCAAATCCTTGAACTGAGAATATAATTGATAAAAGTAATCGTCATTGTCTTTATTTTCGCAGGGTTGGTCAATTTGACAAGGAGCACACTCCTCATCCGAGGAAGATGAAGACATATAATCTTCTTCATGAAGGACTCTTAAATCTTCACTAGTATTGGAATATTGATCATTATTAGACTGATCTGTACTAGAATTCTCTGGTGAAGAATTCAATAGAATCTTACATAAAGAATCCTTAATGTTATCATCAAGATCAGGGCTCTTAATTTTATCCTTGACTTTACAATTTTTCGCATAATGCCCTATTCGTCCACATCTATGACAGGAATTTTCACAACCCCAAATTAGCTGACCGTGATGGCGCCTATCATGGAACTAGGCTAGCCAACCTTTACAGACTATCATAATGTTTCATAATTTCCCAAAACTAGCAGATTTAAAATAGCAAAATGAGATAAACAATTTATACACTTCCCCAAAACCTGGAGTCAACTGTCATGAGCATCTAGGACTATAAATACAATGTACAATAAGGTGACTTGCTACTACAAAAGCCTGAAGTACAAAATATAAAAAACCTATGAATTGAGGAAAGGAAAGGAGGTGAGCTGGGACGCTAAGCAGCTACCTCGATCCTCGATCAAACTCCAAGAACGTCCAATCAACTAGTGAGATGTTCCGGTACCTGGATCTGCACATAGAGGTGCAGGGAGTAACGTGAGTACGCCAACTTAGTAAGTAATTAAAGTAACTAAAAACTTGAGTGTAGTGACGAGCATGTATAAATCATGTAAATCCATATAATGAGTAACAACAAAAAGAAATAAATCAAGTCAGGAATCTACATTCCGAATATTTCATAAAACTCCAGTTACCATTTAAAAATCTTGTATAAAAACATTTATCCAACATTATCATTAGAGGCTCAGTGTAAAGAAGAGTGAAAACAGTAGTTTCATAAAATATAAGCCCCTCGTGCACAGTATCACTCACAAATAAAGCCTCTCGGGAAAGACTCTCAGTCACTCGTTACCCCACTATCAGTATCTCATGCTCACACTAAACAATCGTACTAAAAAAAGTACAATGAATACACACAACTGCTGCGGCTGGCAGCCCGATCGAAAACATGTATATATATCTATACTGCTGCGGCGTGTATCCCAATCCATATAACATACGTTGTGGCGTGCAACCCGATCCATATAATAGTCGACTGCTCCTACTGGGTGTGTACAGACTCCGGAGGGGCTCCTACAGCACAAGCGCTATATTTGCTGTGGCATGCAGCCTGATCCAATATGTATATTGCTGCAGTGTGCAGCTCGATCCATATATAATATATATATTGCTGCGGCATACAGCCCGATCCATAACTATCCTCACATTCTCGGCTCTCGGCCTCACTTAGTCATCCTCACAAGCCACTCGGGAAATTCATCTCAACTCACGGGACTTAGCCCAGAATACCTCTCAATGTTTCAAAATAGTGTGATTACAGTGAAAATAACAACAAGTGGTAAACATGACTGAGTTCACAAATGTTCTATCAGGATGGTGTGAAGATAGTTTAACAATACCCCTGAGGGTCTAAATAGGTCGGCACGAGGCCCCAAACATGGCTCACAATCCCTATCGGTGCACGCTCACACGCTCATCACTATCCATACGTGGATGTCGTAAATAAGTATAAACTTCTGAAATACAGGATATCGTAAGGTTTCAAATCGAATAGGCGGCTTAATAGTGACTACGGGATAGACCAGGTCACAATCCCTATCGGTGCACGCTCACACGCTCGTCACCTAGCATGTGCATCACCTCATTTACCAAAAACAATATCAAATATTGTGGTTTCATACCCGCAGGTTTAGATTTACAATCGTTACTTACCATAAAACAGCCCAAAAGCTACTCTGCGATGCTCTTGCCCCTCAAATCGGCTCCCAAATGCTCCGAGTCTATCTAAAATCAGTATATTATCATCAATATACGCTAAAGGAATGAATCCCATACGAAAATTATCAAATTAGATCACAAATACCGAAATTTGTCAAACCCGGCCTGGGCCACGTCTCGAAATCTGACGAAATTCACAAAATTAGGAAACACATTCACTCACGAGTCCAACCATACTAGTTTCATTCAAATCAGACTCCAATTCGATGTTCAAATCCCAAAAATTCATTTTATGAAGTGATGCGTGGCTAGAATTAATGATTTTAAGCATTATATATCTTGCATTTTATGTGCTTTAATGATAAAATACACGTCGTATGTGCCTAATAGGGTTTATTTTATGTGTAGGTGAATTGGAAATGGAAACGGGGCTAAACGGATGCAAATACGTCGGAAAATACGCGAAAAGGGACACCCGGGCGATAGCCGGGCAACACAGCCAAACAGCCTGACCCAGCTTGGCCTTAGCCAGGCGTTAGAGCCCTAACGCCAGGGGGTGCC
>ML400184.1:0-37600 GCA_005239525.1 Nicotiana knightiana | reverse complement strand
GGGGGGGGGGGGGGGGGGGGTCTTCTGCTTCTGCGGAAAAAGGAATGGCCACTGGGGCCACACCTGCAGACAATGATGCGCTTCTGCGGAAAAAGGAAAGGCTGGCCTAGGTCGCATCCGTGGGCTGTCGCTCGCACCTGCGGCCATAGACTCTCAAGTGCGGGCACAACAGAACTAGTGCACCATCAGCCTTGGTTGAGTTTTAACTCAACTCACGCATCGTCCAAATGGCACCCGAGCCCTCGGGGCTCCAAACCAAACATGCACACGATTCCAAAAACATCCTACGGACTTGCTTGTGCGATCAAATCACCAAAATAACACCTAAAACTACGGATTTAGCATCAAAATTTCTCACGAATACTTTAAAATTACTATCTTCTCAACCGGATGTCCGAATCACGTCAAATAAACTCCTATTTACACCAAATTTCACAGACATGACATATATGTTATAATAGACCTATATCGCACCCCGGAACCAAAATACGGGCCCAATACCAATGAGTTCAAACATTAATCAATTTCTGTAATTCCTTTAAATATCAGTTTAACAATTTTCATCAAAAAATCATTTCTCAGCTAGGGACCTCGGAATTCGATTACGGGCATGCGCCCAAGTCCCATATTTTTCTACGAACCTCCCGGGACCGTTGGAACACGTGTCTGAGTTCGTTTACTCAAAATATTGACCAAAGTCAACTAAAAATTAAATTTAACTCTCAAAAATTATTATTTTATATATTTTCACATAGAGGCTTTCCGAATTCACGCCCCCAACTGCGCACACAAATCGAGGTGAATACAAATAATATTTCTAAGTCTAACAAGCCCGAAATGAAGTCTTAAATCATAAGATGGGGTCATCACACCAATACACTTAGGGTTCGATATCTTGTTCTCACCCCATCCGGACCCAAGGGTTCGATTATCTCGAGCCCAAATAAATATTTTGATTATGGCTCAAAAACTCGCCATTATCCAACACAAAGGGTCTATACCCCGAAGCTTCGAACCTTATTCAAACTCGACCATGACAAAGAAACCGTTCGAGACAGAATCTCGAATATACCATTCAAAGAAGGAAATTATTGCGAGAATTTTAAGGCAAGAAATATTGAGAAGGCATTCAAGGAAGTTTCTTATTTTATATATACTTAAGAAAGAGATATGTACAAGGATTCGACAAAAGGGAAAATACAAAAAGAGAAAGAAAATTCCTATCTACGCCCTGGGGCTGGTCTCTCCCTCGAGAGCAGCTTCTCATTCGGGAGCAACTTCTTATTTGGCCCCTCCTCGTTATCGGACCCACCTTGGTTGCCTTCACCATCATCGTCATCGTCGGAGGAGACAAGAAATCTGGCATCGGCTTCCATCGCCCTTGATTGAGCTATCTCTTCAGTAAGGTCGAAACCTCTAGCATGAATTTCTAAAAGGATCTCCCTCCGAGATTGGCACCTGGCCAAGTCATTACTCCACTTTTCTCGGTCGGAAGCTTCCCTCAACTCCGTTTGAGTAGCCTCGGTGTCCCTTAAATACACGACAACGGTTTTATCAGCTGTGACCTTCATCTTCTCGGCCTCAGCCCTGGCTTCAGTAACCTCGGCCCTAGCCTTGGTAAGTTCGACCTCGAGCTCGGCGATCCTTTCGGCCTGGGTCTTACCACTCTCTTTGACACCCATTGTCGCGCCCCCTTTTCTAGCGAAATCGGGTTTCGACATTTAATGAGACAACTCCCTTCCCTTTTGAGATGAGATATGAGATTTGAAGAGTCGCCATCTAACGGATTAAGGTGCATTAGGGCACCTAAAGCAAATAACTCATGAAACTAGTTTGCATCACCAGAGATCGGGTAAGGGCTCGAAATTACCTTGAGGGGAAGGTGTTAGGCACCCCTTGAGGTCCACAAAGGTGGGTCCCGACCAAACTTAATTAAGCGAATTAATTATTAAAGGAAAATAAAGAAATTTAGACAACTATTTAAAGCACGAATTGAAGGGGTCCTAAGTTTTTTAGCCTATAGGATCATTTCCGTGCAATACTTGGTAACTTTCCCAAGTGGGGTCTACACATAGCACTAACGCACATGTCATCATCTCCTTTAATACCCAATTACTATCTTTCAGTTATTACCTAAGTGTTCTAATAGCTTCTAACTCGAGCCTCAAACGTGCACTACCCGTCCCTTACCTATGGTCCTGGAGGTGTTTAGGACCTTTATTTAGCGACAAATAAAAATCAGATAAGATTGTCATATAATGAGCAAATAAGGGCTCGTGTTAACCTCCACAAGTAAACAACCAATGCACGCAATTCAGACAACAGGTTTTATCACTTTAATACCCTATAGGCAGGATATCTAGATGAGCATAAACAGAATATAAGACGGCAGTTTATTAAAACGAGCAGCGGTACCTATCAGTTTGCCTACTGATTTTA
This sequence comes from Nicotiana knightiana, assembly GCA_005239525.1. Classification (NCBI taxonomy): domain Eukaryota; kingdom Viridiplantae; phylum Streptophyta; class Magnoliopsida; order Solanales; family Solanaceae; genus Nicotiana; species Nicotiana knightiana. The sequence continues at coordinate 35,161 of ML400184.1, read as the reverse complement.
GTCCTTGAATCTGGGCATACTCCATGCAGCAAGATATCACAGTTTTTAAGCCCAGAATTCTTAATAATCCTACAGGCTTGCCTGAGGTGATAACCAGAACAGAGTCCTATAGGCATGGTATCTAAATCTGTTAATTAGACCTATAACAACGAGTTCTAGATTTTAACAGACAAGTTTTATCATTTAGACCCTATAGGAATGCTTTCTAATTTGCAGAATTAGTTGACTCCTACAGGCATGATTTCTAGGTGTAAGAAATGATTTCTCCCTATAGGCATGATATCTATTAGTTTAAATCCTGTAGACATGATTTCTAGGTTTTGAAACTAATTTTGTATCTCCTATAGGCATGGTATCTAAATTGAAATCGTTTTTTATCTCCTATAGGCATGATATCTTAGTCGTATGTGGCAAGAATTTTAAGCAACTTTCCAAGAAAGTTATTATTCAAATAGATGGAATCCTATAAACATGGTCAATAATGCGTGTATGTTATAAAATATGCATAGATCCTATAGACAGGATTTCTAATGCAAGGGGTCCATAAACAGGACTACTAGTTACGTGAGTAAAGTACAGAACAAAGCAATTTAGAAAATCCTATAGGTAGGATCTCTAAACAAGTAATGGCAATCACACAACTTGATCAACATAATTAAACCTATAGGTAGGATTTCTACCCAAATTTAACCAAAATAGAAGGAACCCCCCCCCCCTCCCCCCGCTTTCACTAATGAACTCAAATCTGTTATTACAGAGATTATTACAGCCCAAATAATGAATAAATTGCATAATAGTATCCATTACACTATAGGGGAGCCTTCATAGGCCCAATATAAACCTGGGAAACAAACATTCCAACAGAACAACTTTGGAGTATAGCAATTATCCATCCATGGCACATTAAAACTCAGGCTTCCTGTGTGTCAAAGTTCCCAAGGGCCTCAGGGGACCCAGGGCAATGCTCACACCAGAACCACATTCAGAAGATAGTTCAAGGTATTGGAAAACCAATCCCCAGCGTGTCAGAGTTCAAAGGAGTCTCAATGGACCCTAGGCAGTGCTCACACTAGAGTGGTTGGGAACCTAAATGACTAAGAGTAGTTTTTTCAAAAAGAAATCAGTACATAAAAGAGATAAGGGGCAGGTTTTAAAACAGTTCGATTTCAGAAGAAACAGGATTCAGAACATAGAGTTGCAGGCAGAACTGCACTAAGAGGACAAATAACATTCATGATCAAACACATAGCTCAAATAAATTGAAGTCTAGTGAAGTTAGATATTTAGACTAGTACTTATCACATAAGCAGTTAGGCAAAACAATTGAGTTGGCCAGATACATGAAATAAACAGACATGGCAGGGAAGTTAAGCAACAAATTGACTGGTTACATGTTCATAGTGTGCAAAGTTTAGAATAGGTATAGAATTACCACACAGTGCATGAAAAAAATTGAACCTTAGACTAACCAATGAGAGGATTCATATTATTCAAAATATCTTAGTCCTAAGTTAATAGTGTTACTAAATGAGATCATATAATCATGTGAAAGACAGAATTGATACAGGCTAGTCAAGCAAAGTGTAAAGAATGAAATTCCAAAAGTTAGGGCATACCAGTTACGGGAAAAAGTAAACAGGAAGATGAAAGTAATTGGAATCCAAGAGTATAGCCTTGGCTTTCAGCCGGCTAGACAATGCAGCAAATCAGAGTGATAGAAAGAACTCAAGTGAGTGAGTGAATGTAAGAGTGTGAGCTTGTGTCTCAGCGTGTGTTTAGAATCAGAACAAATGAAAGGTTTATATAGCAACAGTAGAGTAAAACCAAATAAGGCAGGAGAATCAATTGCACACAAATAAGGCATGCAACATCAATTAATCAATCAATTAGGGCTAACGGGAATAAATTAACAGTAAGGGTAACTTAAATTAAGGAGTCTTTCACGAAATAAATCACTAGACAAGATTGAAGCTAAATAAGGTAAGTAGTAAATCCAAAAATCAATTATAGGTTAGTCAAAATAATCAAAACCCAGAAATCAGGCCAGTAAGAGAATTAAGGCAAGTAGCACCAATTAGAAATCTCACATAAGGAAAGAATAGGTAACAAGGAGATATCAGTTTTAAAAGGAAAACACAATTTTCGAACACTAATTAAGCAAGTAAATAAGTTAATCAATTTAATTGACAGAGCCACAGTAAACGGGCAAAACATTATAACTCATAGTCAAATAATGAAAAACCCTAAGGTGTAAAGACAAAAAGATGAAACTCAGTCGAAAAGAAAAGGAAGAAATCCATAGTTAACACTTAAACATTTTCACACATTTTGCAGAAACTTTAAAAAGATGAAAGCCTAGAGCATAAAGACATGGAGATGAAACTCAAGTGAAACCAGTTGAAAAGGTAAAGGAATAAAATCATTGTTAAACACTTAAACGTTTTAAAACATTTTTTGCAGAAACTTCTTAAAAAATTGAAACCCTAACTTTTAGGGAAAAACATAAATCGGTTGATAATAATAGTAAAAATAGAAGAATGTTGAAGGGAAAATACTAAACAAACTCAAAACACTTCAGATCTAAAGAGATCTGAACTGATTTAGCCAGAAATAGTAAGTTTGTACAAAGTAAATAGAGGTAGAAAAAATCGGGTTTTAAACCAGAAATTTGAAGCCATGAAAACACAAAGATGATAATACTCACAGACATGGGGGTGAATACGGACAGATTAATCGAGAACATGAGGGGTTTGAACCAAATCTAGCTCAAACTTCTTGAAATTCCATCGAGTAATATGAAAATCGGAAAACCAGTATAGATAGGAAGCCAGATAAGGTCTGGGATTGAAGAAAGAACCCATGAATCAAAGGGGTTTTGGTGATGGCGGGCTAGCATTAGGAGGAGGGTGAGAGAGAGAAGAGAGGAGGAAAGGGAACTGAAGGGCGGCGGATTTGGTAAAAATGAGTAGGGTTTGGGGTCGTTTGGTGTAATTAAGAAGGAAAGGATATCCTGGACCGTTGATCTCTTGAGATCAACGGCCAGGATTAACTCTGGAGTTGGGGCGAGTTATAACAATTGAGTTATGGGTTGGTTTAATTGGACTGGGTAGGCTATTGGGCTAAGGTCCGAAAATTAAAAGAGGCTATATGTTAAATACCTATTTAGTTTAATAAAAATAATTTATAAAAATAGTTAATAAATGATAAAAAAATGTTGTTTATGCGTGAAATTCATTTAAAATAATTACTTAATATTATAAAAAATATAAAAGGTTATTTTCGTGTAAAATCAAGTAATTATGCACACATGGGCTATTATTGCAAAGTCATTGCAGTTATAACCTAGAAAATATAAATATAATTATGTATAAAATAATTAAAGCTTAATATAAATATAAATGATAAAAATTAAGCAATAAAATTATTATAAGATCATTTGTGATGCAATATGTAATAATTTGGACAATAAAATAATGGGATATATTAATTAGAAATCTTTTTAAAATTACAGAAAATTATGAAAAAATATTAATTGATGCTCATGCATTATTTTGAAAATATATATGCATTTTGAAAATAATATAGGAAAAATTGGGTATCAACAGCTGCCCCTCTTTACCCGGGAAGGATGAAAGAGTTGTCGGGTAAAGATATGATGGCCAATTTTGACCGGATAGAGCTATCTGAGAGATATAGGCCGCACTCCGATTTCCGAGCTGCCTACATATTCCTGGTTTTACAAGAATCAGGTCGTGTGTAGTTCTAGATTCATCGGTGGAATAAACCGAGGAAGTTATCACAAAGACGGATACAAGGTTTCGAATATGTGAAACAGTTATGGTGAATGGTCATGTTTGAAATGGTATGAAGGAACTGGAGCGGAATTGCTCCCGTTGGAATAATGGTTACTCATCGGGTCACCTGCAAATCAGAAGATGTACTGCAAGCATATGCGTATAAGTTTGCGTGAATTTAGACATGATGCAAATTCCCTTCAGACCATGAAAATTGTCCTTGGGTGATTGAGGATGACGTCCTTAGATCATGATGTCCCGGGCCATGAGTTGTGCGGTAAGGGATTCGCAGGCCATGAAATGATGTTCTCGGGCCATGAGAATGGTGCCTCCGAACCATGACGCCTTAGAATAATGATGTGCAAGTTTGAGAGATCCTCAGGCCATGGCATGGTGTCTTCCGGCTATGAGGATGGTGCCTTCAGACTATGCAGCCTTTGGACAAGTTGGTTATATTTCAGCCCATGCGGTGCAAAGACGTGATGCTAAAAGCAACAAGACAAGGCTTAGTCTTGTATGAAGTTGAGGGCAGAGCTTAGCCCAAGAGAAGAGAATAATGCAAGAGAGACAGTGTTTAGTCTCGTGCGGGATTCGGGACAGTGCATAATCCCATGCAAAGGGAAGGCCGCGCTTAGTCTTATGCAAAGAGGGAGGCAGGGCTTAGCCTCATGCAAGTTTTGGGATAATGCTTAGTCCCATGCAAGGATAAGGCAATGCTTAGCCTTATGCAGATAGAGAGGCAGAGCTTAGCCTCATGCGTGTGTGGAGACAGAGCTTAGTCTCAAGTAAAATTCGGGACAATGCTTAGCGTATTGGTTAAAAATAAAGTTCACAAGTGTAATAATTCTGATGACAAGGCAATCTACGTGGATCAATGGAAACCTGACAGCTGGTCAGAAGTTTAGAAAGACGTACAGGGCAAAGAGGAATAGAATAGCATACACACGAGACAATTAGATGCGGGAGTTCCATTCTAATTGAGGAGTTGAAGAGACACGGTCAGAATGAACCAAGGCAGAATAAAGGGCAGATTCAAATATCTTTAATCAATGAGCTAAACGTTACATAATCTTCACGCAACATTTACGATTACCAATTGTAACGGTACGTTGATGATATTATTAGTCACTAATGCTCAATCATTAAGAAGAGTAGACGTTATATTAAGAAATTCTCTATAAGGGGAGTAAAACCTCACTTGTATGGACACGTTCGAACCACTACCAAAATATACTTACTTTTATGCTATCTTATTGCTTTCTTATTTACAAGTATAAATCCTATTATTAGCTAATCTCTTTGGTTACCAGAAGCCCGAGTACTTCTTAAAATAGCTTTGACTAAGAATCCAATTCTTTGAGCAAACAAATTGGTTCCGTTATCGGGAATCTGATAATCTTTGTTTTTTCTCGTATGACCTTTATTGAATCATGTCGAATACCAACTACAACAACCAACAAACAACTGGAACCCCAGTTCCATCGCCCCAGGGATCCCCACGAGGTTCAAGGGACAACTCCCCAGAAAGATCTACAACTCACAACAATGATCAAATTGGAAATGAGCAAACAGGAGAACAAGATCCTGTGAAGCAGATGGTTGGTGAATATGTGAGTGAAGCTCTTCATGCTTTCATGAGGGGGATACAAACTGTGACACCTACACCTCCTCCAAACAACACCGCGACTGTAGAAAATCCCTAATCTGGACTAGCAAATTCAGGAAGTAGAGGCACTCTAAATGAATCACTTGAAGGAAGACCAGGTATGTCTAATAATTCATATTTACAATCTTTAATACTAACCTTGCAGAAACAAGTGAAGGAACAAAATGATCGCATCGAGAAAATTCCCGGAGTACCACCTGTCATCAAGGGTATTGACATTGATAAATACTCTCAACAACCCTAGAAGCCAAGTGCAGCACCTTTGCCGATTCCCAAGAAATTCAAAATGCCTAACATACCAAAGTACGATGGGACAACTGATCCACGTGATCATGTTACTACTTTCACCACAGGAGTAAAAGGCAACGATCTAACTAAGCCAGAAATTGAATCCACGTTAGTCAAAAAGTTTGGGGAGACACTCACCAAAGGAGCATTAACATGGTATTCTCTTTTGCCCGAAAATTCTGTTGATTCTTTTGCTGAGCTTGTAGATTTGTTTATAAAAGCACATTCCGGTGCGCAAAAAGTGGAAAAGAGAATGGAAGACATATTAAAAATAAAATAGGGAGATACAGAGTTACTTCGTGAATTCATAGACAGGTTTCAACGTGAAAGGATGTTTCTACCCAGAGTACCTGAAAATTGGGCAGCTATGGCTTTTGCAAGTAATTTGAACAATAAAATCTCTGAAGCCACGAGGAGACTCAAAGAAAGCTTGATATAGTTACCAGCTACAACATGGAATGATGTTTATGACATGTACAACACCAAACTACAAATTTTGAAGAAGATACTATTGCCATAAAACATAGAAGACAGGATGAGTTCTAAACGTCCCGAATCAGAAAGGAAAACTGGCAAAAACATGTACGATCCGTACATAGGACCTTCGGGGCGAGAGGTTCGTTCCAAATATGAAAACCCACGGCCTGATCACAGACCGTCAAATAGAGATTTGAGCTCATCATTATCAAGATCCAGAAAGGATCGAGATGAGAGAAATAACGGTAATACAAGAATTGGAGATTACAGTTTCAATGTAAGTACTTCCAAATTATTTACAATATTAAGAAATATGGGTGATAAAGTTCGATGGCCCAAAGAAATGAGATCAAATCTAAACAGAAGGAACCCAGACTTCTGGAGTGAATTTCACAATTTTATCATGGGCACAAAACATCATACTGCAGGTTATTGCAAGGTGAGGTAGAACACTTATTAAAACAAGGTTATCTAACATAACTGTTTAGTGAAAAAGGTAAACATGCATATATGATAAGTAGGCAGGAGCCCCCAAAACCACTATCTTAGAAGAGAACTATATATATGATAAATGGAGGAGAGGAAGTAAATGGCGTACACGTGACACACGGGAAACGGACTCGTGAGACCTTGGAGGCTGATAGCATCTCATTCGACGACTCAGATGCTGATGGATTACTGCTTCCACATAATGATGCACTGGTAATATCTCTACTTATACATGACACTAATGTGAAAAGAGTATTGATTAATCCAGGTATCTCGGTCAATATCATTTTGGTGAGGGTTGTGGAAGAGATGTTAATGGGGGCCGTGTAATTCCAAAAGCACGTTCCTTGTCCGGATTCGACAACTCTACTGTCATAACAAAAGGAGAAATTGATCTTAATACCTATGCAGAAGGCATCATCAAGGAAACAAAATTTCAAGTTATAGATAATGATATGGCTTATAATGTAATCATGGGGAGACTATGGATCCATGACATGGATGCAGTACCATCCACCCTGCATCAGGTAATCAAATTCCTTTCCAGATGGGGAATCCAGAAAATTCAAGGTGATCAACAGACTTCAAGAAACATCAACTCAGTGATGCATTCCAATAAAAAAGAAATAGCGGATGAATCAAAACACGAGGGAGCAACTCGAACAGATACGGAAGAAAATGATAAAGATACGGTGAATCAAATCACCACAGATGTCACATCAAGACATACGGACATGAATTCCAGACCTGATGTTATTCAAAAACCAGAATAGAATGAAAATATCAAGACAACGACTAAGGAGCTCGAAGCTATTCCATTGTTCGAGCTTAAGCCTGAGCAAAAAATCCACATAGGAGCAAGGATAAGCCCGACCAGAAGAGGTAGGTTAATTGAATATTTAAAAGTTAACGTAGATTGTTTGGCTTGGTCCCATTTAGATATAACAGGTATAACCCCAGAAGTGATGACTCATAAACTAAATGAAGACCCATCCTTCGTACCTGTCAAGCAAAAGAAAAGAAAGCAGGGATCGTTCAAGAATCAAGTGATCGATGAAGAGGTACATAAACTCTTAAAAATCGGTTCAATACGTGAGGTAAAATATCCTAATTGGTTAGCTAATACCGTAGTGGTATCTAAAAAGAACGGTAAATGGAGAGTATGCATAGATTATACGGATATGAATAAAGCATGCCCAAAAGACTCATGTTCGTTACAGCACATAGATCAAATGATTGATGCCACTACAGGTCATGAATTATTAAGCTTTCTAGATGCATATACTGGTTACAATCAGATAAAAATGGACCCCTCAGATGAGGAAAAACCCTCCTTTATTACAAATAGGGGGACTTATTGTTACAAAGTCATGTCTTTTGGCTTGAAAAATGCTGGAGCCACTTATCAAAGGTTAGTGACCAAGATGTTCCAGGAACATCTGGGGAAAACAATGGAGGTATACATTGATGACATTTTGGTAAAATCAACGAAGGCGGAAGATCATTTCCAACATCTCTCGACTACTTTCGAGATCCTTCAAAGGTATAACATGAAATTAACTCCAGAAAAATGCGCCTTTGGCGTCGAATCAGGTAAATTTTTGGGTTTTCTCGTATCAAATAGAGTCATTGAAGTAAATCCTAATCAAATTAAAGCTATTGAAGAAATACCCGATGTACTAACGAGCAAAAAAGAAGTTCAAAGATTAACAGGTAGGATTGAAGCTTTAGGAAGATTCATCTCCAGATCTTCAGAGAAGAGTTTTAAATTCTTCTCAGTACTAAAGAAGCAGAATCAGTTCGAATGGAATGAAGAATGTCAACAAGATCTTAAAGACTTGAAGGCTTATCTATCGAATCCCCCACTACTGTCTAAACCAAAGGAAGGGGAAATGTTATACATTTATCTTGTTGTGGAAGAAATAGCCGTAAGTGCAGTCCTGATAAGGGAGGACAAAGGTAAGTAATCTCCTATCTACTATGTAAGTAAGTAAGCCCTTACTAGATGCTGAAACTAGATATTCTCATCTAGAAAAATTAGCCTTGGCTCTAATCATGGCAGCTAGAAAGTTAAGACCGTACTTTCAGTGTCACCCAATTACTATTGTAACTTCATATCCTTTGAGAAATATTTTGCATAAGCAAGAACTGTCAGGTAGACTGGCTAAATGGGCAATAGAACTAAGCGAATATGGCATAGTCTATCAACATAGGACTGCAATAAAGTCTCAGGTTTTAGCCGATTTTGTCACAGATTTTAACACTAGCTTAATTCCTGAAGTAGAAAAAGAGTTACAAATCTTTACCGGAGCTAATCCAGGAATATGGACTCTATTCACCGACGGCTCTTCTAATATCAAGGGAGCCGAGTTGGGAATTGTTTTAATACCACTTTCGGGTGAAAAGATAAGGCAAGCTATTAAATGTTATCCCATTACTAATAATGAAGCAGAGTACGAAGCTGTCATTGCAGGACTCGAATTAGCACGAGAACTCTCAATTGAGCAGATCGTGATCAAAAGTGGCTCTCAACTAGTGGTGAACCAGATGCAGGGGACTTATTCTGCTAGAGAGACTTGAATGCAACAGTATATGGAAAAGACACGAGTCCTGGTGCAGCAATTCTAGTCATGGAAGATTATGCAAGTATCTAGAGAGGAAAACGCAGAAGCGGATGCGTTAGCTAATCTTGCAGAAGTTACAGATATAACGAATAAAGACAACGCTATTGTGATACATTTATTTCATTCATCAATTGACCAGGACAAGAATGAGGTAACATTTAATAATCTAACTTGGGATTGGAGAAACGAAATTTTTAATTTTTGCAGAATGGTACCGTGCCTAAAGATAAGAAAGAAGCTCAAGCACTTCGCCAAAAAGCTGCACGATACTGCCTAGTTTGTGACACTCTGTATCACAAAATGTTTGGAGGTCCCCTAGCAAGGTGCCTTGGACCAAACCAAACTGAGTACGTGATGAAAGAAGTACACGAAGCACATTGTGGGAACCACGCACGTGCAAGATCCTTAGTCAAAACCCTAATTAGAGTAGTGTACTATTGGCCTAGGATGGAAGAAAATACTGAAAATTTTGAAGCTAAATGCGATAAATGTCAGCGATATGCATCGACCCGCAGAATTACTACACTCGGTTGTATCACCTTGGCCATTTATGAAATGGAGAATGGATATAGTAGGACCTCTATCCCCGGCCATAGGAAATGTACGATTTTTACTTGTATTTATAGATTATTTCTCAAAATGGGTAGAGGCAGATGCTTTTAAACTGGTGCGAGAAAAAGAAGTGAAAAGTTTCATGTGGCGAAACATCATATGTCGTTTTGGTGTACCAAAGGAAATTGTATGTGATAATGGCCCACAATTCATAGGCTCTCAAATCATAGAATTCTTCCAAAGCTAGCAAATCAAACGAATCACTTCTTCACCATATCATCCAGTGGCTAACGGGAAAGCTGAGTCAACAAATAAAATCATTGTTAACAATCTGAAGAAACGATTGGAAAAAGCTAAGAAAAATTGGCCTGAAGAACTACCGGCAGTATTATGGGCTTATAGAACTACTGCAAAGACAGCCAGGGGAGAAACCTCATTCGTTCTTGTTTACGACTCAGAAGCTCTAATACCAGTAGAAATTGGTGAACCGAACATGATATTCACAACAGCAACAGAAGAAATAAACAATGACGAGTTGAGAATAAATATGGATTTACTCGAGCAAAGGAGAGAAGCTGCTTTAATACGCATGGCAGCTCAAAAGCAAATCATAGAGCGATATTACAACAGAAAAGCTCACCTCAAATATTTTCAAAATTGGGGACTTTGTCCATAAGAAAGTTTTCCAATCAACAAAGGAGGCTGGAGCAGGAAAATTAAATTCAAATTGGGAAGGACCCTACAAAGTGCGTGGTATTGCTGGAAAAGGTACTTATGAGCTGGAAACCATGGATGGCAGAATTTTATCAACAAGTTGGAATGATGTTCACTTGAAGAAATATTACTTCTAAGGAAAAGGAATACCCACGGTCAGGTATCATTACGTTCAATTTTATTTAGAAAAGTTAAAATTATACTAGCCATTTTAGATGATAGGCAAAAAGCTAACTCACAACCAGATGATGATATTAGACCTGAATAGACACGAGGAAAAAATTGAATTCCCGGTCTAGGGTTACAACTTTCTGATGGACGTTCCAAAGGGTTAAGAAGTCATCATCTAAACTATATACCTTCGAGTCCCGTATATTTTTCCTTTTCAGGAAAATGACCACAAGAAAGGAATAGTCAAGTGCTCGAGATTTCATTCTTTGAAGCTCAAACACTTGGGGGACTATACAGTATGGACGAAGCAAAGAAGACTATCAAAAGAGTCAAATTTCAAGCCTGAAGATCCATTTTTTTCCAACAAATCAAAAGTTACGAGCAGAATCAAAGAGCAAAAGATAAAAACACAAAGCATGATTTAGAAACCTACAAAGAACATACTCGTGAATATAAACGAATGTTTAGGTTAAAGGCAGAATTTAGTTACGGGAAGAAATTCATACCCCCGTGTTTATTCAAAACCTGTTGTAAATGAAAACAGTTACGAAAGAGTCATAGATGATGCTCAAACACATGTAAAATGTTACGAAAGTTCGAATAATATAAAAACTTTCTGCAAAACATTATTCGGAATAAACATGTGAATTCCTATCTCTCTTTTGTATGTTTACACCATTATGAAGTTGAAACGTCTTTTTCATTAAGTGTCATTCATAAAAGGGCCCTCTTTTATAAATCATGCTTATTCAAAAAAGACACAAAATGTTGAAGCATTTTTTAATGCAAAATTAAGTACCAAAGGGTTAAAACAAAAACCCGAACGTAAAGCATGCAAACACTTAAGAGTAAAACGAAAACTCGAAAAAGCACAAGTCATGCTAAGAAATGTAAATAAATATTATATAATGGTAAAAACTAAGTATTAACTTAGTATAAACCAAATTTGTTTATACAAAGTTGCCCCTAAGTTGTCATTGGGGACTTACTAAACCAAACTTCACCCCAAATGGGACCGGGGGTAACCACAATTGTTCCAGAAAAAGAAGATGGGTTGATAAACTTTCACTAGGCACTGGGAGGATTATCTTCATCAGCAGGAGGAGCAGCTTGAGATGGCGAAGCTTGGGCAACAGCTTCATCAAGCATGATCTCATCACCCATTGGAACTTCAATTTAGGTGATGAAAATTTTTGACCTTGCCGAGGCTTTTCAATCGTCTCCTTAGTCTTGGAAATTTCAGCTTCTAAGTCAAAATTTTCTTGGCCCATTTTCGTCAATGTGTCAAGCCGGGCATTCAAATAAGCCCAAATCACATCAACAGCTGCCTTATCCTCAAGAGCCTCGTAATCTTTCTCCCATTGTTCAATATCGCCTCTCAGCTCATCTCCTCCAACCACGATAGCATCATAAGAAGCCTGCGAAGGGGCAAGAGATCTTTCCAGAAACTGAATCTTGTTTGAAGATTCACGGAGGTCCTCTTGGGTCTGAGTAAGAGATTGCACAAGTTCACCAACATAAGCCTTCTTATGATCCAACAAATCCTTCAAGCTTCTTATCTCTTCAGTAGCGTGGGAAAGCTGCTCTGCAAAGGAATACTCCAGAATGTTTTTATCCTTGCCTTCTTGACTTGATGAAGCCTTCTCGATGGCCAATTCTGCTGCAATTACTCTAACCTGCTGCTCTAAGGTGAATTTTTCCTCTTCTACTGCTTCCTTATCAAGTTGAAGGCTCTCAAATTATTCCTTCTAGTTATCAACCTCGGTATGGTGGTCATTCATTAACTGCTCCGTATGTACGATCCTTTTCATCAACTCTGTACCAATGAGATTGATCTATACCAAAAAAGGAAAATTAGATACAACAAAGGCTAATGTTAAGAAATAACAGGAAGGTTACCTTCAAAGATGAGTGTACAATCTCATTCATCCACGTTAAGGAGCTATGACTTTCCAATTTTGACTTTTCAGCCGGGACAATCAAAGGCTTCAACCACACATCTGCCTGGCCTGATTTCTTTAAGAGGCTACCTTCCTCGGGAACCTCGATCATAATTCGCTTCATCTCCCCATTTCTAGAAAACCTTACTTCAATAATAGAAGGCACGGTAGTAGGGGTAGATTAAGGAGCCACGGGTGGCACAGACAGGGAAGCAGAAACAGCAACAGGCACGGCGGACTGAAGTTCTACTAGAGCAGAAGGAGGAAAGATGGCAAGAGGCGTCTCCTCTGAAATTGAGCCAAAACCTTGATGGAACAATTGCTCAACTGACTCAGTGGCTGCAGAAGGAGTTTCCACCTTAGAATGTGCAGGGGTAGAATGATCGGGCTCAGGCACGGAAGATGGACCAGTAAGGAGAGCAGATTCATTATCATACATGACTCTTCTTCTTACTCGTGGCCTACGAACCAACGAGCCTTCCTCCTGCTCCTCCTCATCTTCTAAGGTTTGAATCCTATCCACTTTCCTTTTTGACTAAGAAGAATTTAAGATAATTTCTTGAGCCTTGGCCAAAGAGATCTTCGAAGTAGTTATAGCAGCAGCGATGACACCACGAGCGGGAAACCCTAACAAACAGAAGGGATTAGAGAAGTTCAAAAAAGAGAGAAAATGGAAACGTAAAAAAAACCTATCATGGGTTTTTACTTTCCAACCAAACCTTACAGAAAGGTATTTCCAAGAACGTTATTCCATTAGAGTGATCAACACCAATTTTTCTACCCAACCACGGAAATCAGAAATCTCCTCGACGTTTCCCATGGTTGCTGAAAAAAAGCGGTACTGAACATCTATCAAGAATAAGGAAAAAAGGGGGTAAACAAAAACTTATGTGCAAAGTTCCACTTCTCAAGGAAGGGTAAATTTTCTTCACCTACTAATCCACCTGTAGGGGTAGAAACAAAGGTGGCATACCAACCTCTATCTTTATCATCATCAGGATTGACTAAAACTCTCTTACTCCTTGCCACAAGAGTAAAGATTCCTTGGCGGAATAACTTGGGAGAGTAGAGGTGAATAAGATGATAAAAGGTAAAAGGAAGTGAAGCTAAGTTATCCAAATATCTAAGGCATGCTACTGCCCTCCAGACGATAGATCGATTTGTCCCAAACACACGTTAAAAATTTGACAAAACTCTATGATGAAAGGGTCGATGGAAGGCCTGAAACCCAAAGTAAAAGGGTAGGTATATACAAAAGAATAGCCTGCTTTGTAAGAAGTTATCCTTTAATTTTCATTGGGGACCAAGACCGGGAAATCAAATTTTCAATAACAGCCTCTACGCACAAGAGAAATCAAAGCCTCAGTAATTTGAGTAGGGTAAAGATCAGCTCGATCATGAGACGTCATGGAAGAAAGTTGTTTTCTTATGGCTTCACTGTCATTTACGAAAGAAAATTCAGCAGGTACAATCTCATCTACCTTTGATTTGCGAAGTGGTTCACTGGACTCTCTACTCTTAGAAGAAGATCTAGAAGCTCTAGCCCTAGAAGAAGATGGAGTAACAATAAGCCTAGAAGTTGGTGGGGGAGTAATGTTACGTTAAGAAGAAGAAGACCCTCTAGAAGGTGTTGAGCCCAAACTCCTTAATCTACCACCCATCCTACTCCGGAATGGAGCAGAAGAATGAGATAATTCGTCTACATTGATAACCTTCTTGGGTTCTTGATTTGAGGAAGACATATTTATGTGAAAGAGGAATTTACAAGTAATGAAGGAAAGTTAGACGTTTTTCGTAAAAGCAAAGGCAGGAAAATGGGGTATTTATACTCAGAGGCAACCGTCAAAAAATGGAAAAAAATACTGACGTGAAAGTCATGATTAGAACTATCATTTTGTGATTGATGCAGCCGCAAAAAGTCCTAAAAGGCGCTGAAGAATTGCAGAATCAATCCGAGAATGCCACATGGTACTAGCAGTAAATGGAAGTGACAAGCGATGCATACATTCAGAGACGGATGCAATGGTACGAGTGAAACAGCGGCAAAACATTCCCGCCATAAATGAGTATACACTTACCAAATATTTAATTGATAAATAAATGGTAAGTGGGAAGACTATATGTATTGGTAAAAAATAAAATTCATACGTGTAATAATTCTGATGACAAGGCAATCTACGTGGATCAATTGAAACATGATGGTCAGAAGTTTAGAAAGGCGTATGGGGCAAAGAGGAACGGAATAGCATACACACGAGACAATTAGATGTGGGAGTTCCATTCTAATTGAGGAGTTGAAGAGAGACGGTCAGAATGAACCAAGGTAGAATAAAGGGCAAATTCAAAGATCTTCAATCAATGAGCTAAAAGTTACATAATGTTCACGCAACAGTTACGATTACCAGTTGTAACGTTATGTTAATGATATTATTAGTCATTAATTCTCAATCATTAAGAAGAGTAGACGTTATATTAAGAAATTCCCTATAAAAGGGAGTAAAACCTTACTTGTATGGACACGTTCGAACCATTACCAAAATATACTTACTGTTATGCTATCTTATTGCTTTCTTATTTACAAGTCTAAATCCTATTATTAGCTAATCTCTTTGGTTATCAGAATCCTGAGTACTTCTTAAAATATCTTTGACTAAGAATCCAATTCTTTGAGCAAACACCTAGTCTCATGCAAAGAGAAGGCAATGCTTTGCTTTATGCAAGTAGAGAGGCAGGGATTAGCCTCATGCGGTGTGGTGACAAAGCTTAGTCTCATGCAAAATTTGGGAAAGTGGTTAGTCCCATGCAAAGAGAAGGCAATGTTTAGCCTTATGCAAATAAAGAGGCAGGGCTTAGCCTCGTGCAAGATTCGGGACAGTGCTTAGTCCCATGCAAATAGAATGCAATGCTTATACTTGTGCAAGGTGGGAGGAAGGGCTTAGCCTCATGCAAGGTGGAGACAAAGCTTAGTCTTATGCAAAGAGAAGAGTAAGATCGAAGTATTCTTAGCTGACAATGTGTTTCGTGCATAGTGATTGTATTGTTGCAACGGTATTTGTCGTGATGATATAGTCCTGCGTCCAAAGAAAAATTTGTGAGTTTTGTGGGGAGAAGGTTGGTTCGTGCCTTCATTTGCTTGACTTGCTCCATTCTATCTGAAGATCATGTCCAAACTATTACGGTAGCGTTTGCTAAAGCAAAGTTTCTTTTCCAAAATCATGCGTGCATGATTTTCAAAATATATAGTAGTATATTTTAGAAATTAGTTAGATGAACCAGTAACTGTGACATAATCAAAGACATCGCGACTTCTTCTGTTGTAGAATTTTGAGGGTCCTCCTCAAAATTCTGCCTCAGTTAACTAGATGGCTTTTCTGGATGCTTCATACGCTGCGGTTGGCTGAACTTGCTTTGGAATTTTGAGGGTCCTCCTCAAAATTCTGCCCCAGTTTCTGATTGTGGGGGAATAGAAATTTTATTGAATTGTGACCGAACCCACAGGGATGCCTACATATCCCCTATTAAACGGGAATCAGGTCGAGCGTAGTTCGATTTACATCATATGAAGAAGCATAAAATTTTTTACACATAGTATCTTTTGACTGGATCTGAATTGATAGCTTTGGCCAGATTTCTCCGTCTATTTCTGCGAGTATGAGTGCTCCTCCTGTTAATGCCCTGTGAACCATGTAAGGACATTGCCAGTTGGGTGAGAATTTTCCCTTGGCTTCATTTTGATGTGGAAAGATCTTTTTCAGCACCAGTTGTCCCGGTGTGAAATGTCTCGGCTTTACCCCCTTTGTTGAAGGATCTGGACATTTTGTTATGATAAAGTTGGCCGTGACATACTGCATTCCTCCTCTTTCCGTATATGAGGGCTAGTTTCTCATAGCGACTCCTTATCCATTCTGCATCGCCGAGTTCGGCTTCTTGTATGATCCTCAAAGAAGGAATTTCCACTTCGGCGGGGATGACAGCTTCAGTACCATAAACTAGCAGATATGTAGTTGCCCCGGTTGATGTACGGACTGTGGTACCGTATCCCTATAAGGCGAATGGTAGCTTCTCGTGCCATTTTCCTTAGTATCTTCTTGATGTTTTTCTTGGCAGCTTCCACGTCTCTATTCATTTGAGGCATGTATGATGTAGAATTTTTGTGTTTTATTTTGAAAGTTTCACACATGACTTTCATTAGGTCATTGTTGAGATTGGCGGCATTGTCGGTGATGATGAACTCTGGAACTCCAAATCGACAAACAACCCGGTCATGGACAAATCCACAACGACCTTCTTGGTCACAGCTTTGTAAGATACAACTTCAACCCATTTGGTGAAGTAGTCGATGGCCACCAGAATGAACAGGTGCCCGTTTGAGGCGGTGGGCTCGATCGGATCAATGACGTCCATCCCCCAAGAAGCAAAGGTCCAAGGTGAGTTCGTTTCATTAAGCTCGTTTGGCGTCACTTTTATCATGTCTTCATGTATCTGACATTGGTAGCATTTCTGAACATACCGGATGCAATGTCTCCTTGGTCATCCAAAATTAACCGGCCCTGAGTATCTTCTTGGCCAAGACAAAGTCATTCAAGTGTGGACAGCAGGTTCTGGCATGTATCCCCTCGAGCAATTTAGAAGCCTCTTTTGCGTCAACATACCTTAATAGTCCCAGATCGGGAGTTCTCCTGTATAGGGTTCCTCCACTTTGCAAGAAGTGACTGGAAAATCTCCGAAGGGTGCGTTTCTGAGTATGGTTTGCATGCTTTGGTATTCTCCTTTTGTAAAATATTCTTCGATGTTGTGGAACCAGGGATTTCTATCTGTTTCTTCTTCAACGTGAGCACAATATGCCTGCTGCTTATGGATCCTTACTAGAATGGAATCGATGAAGTTCTTGTCTGGATGTTGTATCATTGATGACAAAGTAACTCATGCGTCAGCAAACTCGTTCTGAATCCTGGGGACATGCCGAAACTCTATTTTTGTGAACCTCTTCTTCATTTCTTACACATGACGCAGGTATGGAAATATCTTGGAATTCTTGGTAGTCCATTCTCCTTGTACTTGGTGCACCAGCAGATCTGAATCGTCGATCACTAGCACTTCCTGAATGTTCATATCAACAGCAATTTTGAGCCCTAATATGCAAGCTTCATATTCCGCCATGTTGTTAGTGCAGGGGAATCTAAGTTTTGCAGACAACGAATAATGTTGACCAGTTTCTGATACCAAGACGGCTCCAATGCCGACTCCTTTAAAGTTTGCCGCCCCGACGAAGAACATACTCCAACCATCGTAGGCTTCAGCAATGTCCTCTCCTACGAATGATACCTCTTCATCAAGAAAATACATTTTCAAGGGTTCGTATTCTCATCCCACAGGATTTTCAGCAAGATGTTCTGCCAATACTTGTCCCTTGACTGCTTTCTGAGTTACATAGATGATGTCGAACTCACTCGGCAAGATTTTCCACTTGGCCAGCTTTCCAGTGGGCATAGGCTTCTGAACGATGTATTTCACGGGATCCATCCTTGATATGAGGTACGTCGTATAAGCGCAGAAGTAATGTCTTAGTTTCTGAGCTATCCAGGTTAATGCGCAGCAAGTGCGCTCCAGTAGAGACTACCGCGCTTCATAAGGAGTGAACTTCTTACTCAGGTAATAGATGGCATGTTCCTTTCTCCTTGTCTCGTCATGTCCCAAAACGCAACCGAAATCTCCATCTAACATTGCAAGGTAGATTAGAAATGGTTTGCCCGGCTCCGGTGGGACTAAAACTGGTGGCGTGAACAAGTATTCCTTAATCTTATCAAAATCCATTTGACAATCCTCGGTCCAACTGGTTGCAGCGTCCTTCTTCAGCATTTTGAAAATCGACTCACATATTATTGTGGACTGTGCTATGAAGCGGCTGATGTAGTTGAGGCGTCCCAGGAAACTCATCATATCTTTCTTGCTTTTTGGTGGTAGTAATTCTTGGATGGATTTGACCTTTGATGAGTCCAATTCTATTCCTCGGCGACTGACGATGAATCCCAACAGCTTTCCGGCAGGAACCCCGAATGCACACTTTTCAAGGTTTAGCTTCGGGTTGTATTTCCGCAATCAATCAATGAATTTCCTATAGTCTGCTATCTGATCCATGTCGTTCTTGGATTTAATGATGACATCTTCCACATATACCTCTATCTCTTTATATATCATGTCATGAAAAATAGTTGTCACGGCCCTCATGTAGGTGGCCCCAGCATTCTTTAGACCGAACGACATCATTTTGTAGCAGTACACTCCCATGGTGTAATAAAGGTTGTTTTCTCGGCGTCTTCTTCATCCATCCAGATCTGATGGTAACCTGTAAAGCAATCTACAAAGGACTGGAGTTCATGTTTGGCACAATTGTTGATCAGTATGTGTATATTTGGCATCAGGAAATCATCTTTTGGGCTGGCTCTGTTGAGATCCTGATAATCAACACAAACTCTGACTTTCCCATACTTCTTCGGAACAGGCACAATGTTGGCTAAACAGATTGGATATTCAGCTATCCTGAGGACCTTGACTTTGATCTACGTAGTAACCTCCTCCTTGGTTTTTAGGCTCATGTCCGACTTGAATTTCCTGAGTTTCTGCTTGACTGGCGTACACATTGGGTTTGTGGGAAACTTGTGGGACACAATGGAGGTGCTTAACCCGGTCATATTGTCGTATGACCATGCAAATATGTCCTCATATTCTTTCAGGAACCGAGTGTATTCCTCTTTCTCTGACGGTGACAAATGGATGCTTATGCGGGTTTCCTTGACTATTTTCGAATCTCCAAAGTTTACTATCTCAGTTTCATCCGGGTTGGACTTGAGCTTGTTCTCAAAATACTCTACCTCTCTGATAATCTCTTCAGGTATTACGTCTTCCTCTTCTGAATCACTGTCCTTTTGTTGCGTTGTCTCATTACATGCCACAATTGTCGATTCATCAAGATAGGAAATAGTAATGTTGTAGGGATAAAAACATGAGATAAAAGCAGTAAAATAAAACATCGAGCTATTTAAATCATTAATAAAAATGCTTTCAAGCTCAAATAACATTTTGGGAACATTGAAAATATTGTTTGAAACAAAAACACAAAAGTGGAAATCATTTTCAGAAAAAGTAGACAATGTTATTCAGTCTTGCTACCCCAGGAATCGTCGGGCCCTTGATGGTCTAACAGCCCAGTTCTTGAGGAATGCTCCTCTCTCCACAACTTGAATGGTAGGGCCTTCCTCCTTCTCCTCCTCAACAATCACACAGCAGCCCATATCATCATCTTCCAAGAACAAATTCCTCAATGCTGCCAATGCTTCTTCTTACTCTGACCCCCATATAACATCGGCCTGATGGAAAGTCTAAATTAAGTGCGGTATGGGCTATTCAAGAGGGTAGTATGGACCACGCCATGGTGGTGACCAATCATTGTATTCCTGCCAGGCGTATTGATACCCCAGCCCAAAGGTTGTACCATGGTGCTTCAGTTGTACTGGTTTGGAGATACCCTGAAGATTTTTACCAAGACCCTTACCAGGTTCATACCCTTTCCATGCCAATATTCTTTCTATCTTGCTACTCCACCACTTGTCCTTTTCGATATTAACACGCTCGATGTGGTGGTAAGTTCTCCACCTAACCTCCTTCTGTCTTCAACCACCGGGACAGTCTGACTGGTGTAAATAGGGTTACTCCCATCTCAATGGATGATTACTTCTTGATGATTCCACTCGAATTTCACGGCCTAGTGCAAAGTAGATGCTACAGCCCCAGCAGGATGTATCAACAGCTGTCCCAACAGCAAATTGTAGGAGGCAGATATGTCCAGCACATGAAACTCAACATCAAACCAGGTGGGACCCATCGGCAGGCAGAGATTAGCTTCTCCTATAGTGGATCTTTGAGACTCTTCGAACGCTTTCACATTCATAGTCCCTACTCGTCTCGTGTAAACCCTTGCCTAACCTCTTCAGAGTTGTCAACGGGCAAATGTTGAGGCTAGATCCTCCATCTATCAAAACTCTGGCGATAAACTTATCTTTGCATTGCACCATGATGTGTAGTGCCCTGTTGCGACTTAACCCTTCAGGTGGCAGTTTGTCCTCATGGAAGGTGATCTTGTAGCTTTTAGCACTTGCCCCACCATATTGGCCATTTCTCCACTAGTGATGTTGTTGGGCACATATGCTTCATTCAATACCTTCATCAGAGCATTCATGTGTGCCTCAGAATTTTGCAGCAACGACAAGATAAATATTTGGGCGGGGGTCTTGTTCATATGGTCGACGACAAAGTATACCCTTGCATGTACCTTCTTCCAGAGGACATCTGGACCAATCTCAATAACAGGCGGTTTACTCGAAGAATGCTTACTGGCTTCTCCCAAATGTTCAGGTGTATAAACTCTTCCTGTTCTAGTCATTCCTTGTGCGACACTGGATTCTTCCATCTTCGACCTTCCTTTTCTTCTAGCCTCGGTCACATAATCCCAAGGTACAACATTGGAACTGAAGGGCAGTGTGGTTGCCACCGTCACAGTGAAAGGTGTGTCCATCTCCACCTTAAATGGAGCGGGTATTGCTGCAGGTGGGGTCACTTCTACCTCGAAGGGAGATGATGCGGCTATCTCAACTTCAACTGGCGGTTGTACCTGTACCACAATGGGATTGAGCGTGACTGCAGTCTTCTTAGGATCATCACCTTCTCAAATAAGCTCTATTGACTCCTCGAGATCCCACTCTTCATCAGTTTCTATTACATTGACCCCTTCGCGCCTATTATCCGGGAGTGGATTGTTGCGGACATTAGGTGCAGTTTCTTTTGCCTGTATAACCTTATTATCAATCAGTGTTTGGATCTTGTCTTTCAAGGTGTGACACTCGTCAATAGTGTGTCCCTTCATACCAGAATGGTACGCACAATTCTTGTTTGGATTGGCCCATTGAGATGAATTCTTTATTGCTACAGCGGGAATAGGGGTGACATAATTAGCAGCTTTCAACCTTTCGTACAACTGGTCGATGGGTTCAGCAATGGCGGTTACTGTTTGGGTGGTTTGCAGTCAAAATTAAGCTTGGGTTTTTGGTAGTTTGGATGAGTTGGAGGTGACTGATAATAGGATGGTTGGCAATTATATGTATAGTAGGCGGTAGCAGGTTGGGAATATCTGGAAGGTGATGGTTGGTATGTGGGTAGAGGTGTTTGATATACAAATGGAGTTTTTGGGCCTTGGGAAACCATTACTATTCCCACTTCTTTCTTCCTTGATAAGCCACCTGATTGCAATGCTTTGTTCGTGGCCTGCAGTGCCTCGAAATTCGTCACCATTCCACTTTTAATTCCTTCCTCGATCCTTTCTTCGAGCTTGATGATATCGGAGATCTTGTGATTCTCGATAACCATTAACCTTTCGTAATATTGTGGATCATGCGCCCTGACAAAGAACTTGTTCATTTGTTCCTCATCTAATGTCAGCCTGACCTTTGCTGCCTCTGACCTCCACCGAGTAGCATACTCACGGAAAGTCTCAATTGGTTTCTTCTTGAGGTTCTGGATATAGAAAACATAAGGTGCATTCTCCGTGTTGAATCCGAATCTGTCCATGAAATCTGACGCCATGCTCACCCAATTAGCCCATTTCTTGGGATTCTAGCTTATGTACCAGGATAGGGCGTCTCCAGTGAGGCTTCTCATGAATATCTTCATGCGAATCCTTTCGTCCTTTTCAACCCCTACGATCTTTTCACAGTAAGTTCTCAAGTGAACCCTTGGGTCACCCGTTCTATCAAATATTTCGAATTTGGGAGGTTTGTAACCCTCTGGCAGTTCCACATCTAGTTGAATGCACAAATCCTCGTAATTCAGACCTTCTATTCCTTTGCCTTCATCAACACCCTAAACTCGGCTTGTGAGTTTCTTGAGCTCCTCTACCATGTTCTTAATGAACAGGTCCTTCTCGTCGAATTCTGGTGTATATGATATTAGTTGAGTGGAGTGGGGTAAGGTTTCCACGTATATGGGATTATTTTGGTGAAGGCCAGGAATTTGGGTATAGTGGTGATCATTGATTGAATTTTGGGGATCGAGGATAGGTAGTGGGGTATTCTGAGGAGTGTGGTAACTGGTCTAAGGATATTGAGTCAGGATATGTTGATGTTGAGGAGGCGTAGGTATGGGTAAAGGATTTTGAGGAGGGGTTGTATATTGATGGGGTACGGGAGGATTCTGCGGGCGTTGGTCGGGTGCATTCTAGGGAGGTGTCGGTTTTTGGGTATTTTGATGGTTGATATCTAGGACTTTTAGTGTGAGGGATAGGTTTTCCAAGTTACGGACCTGCTCAAGATCACCTTGTAGTTCAAGTATTTTCTTTTTTCAAGCCAAAAAACCAAGTCATTTGGTGCCGGAGTACTCCGACCATAAGAAGTTTCCACATTCTCAGCATGTGAGGTGTTGTCGCCACTTATATTATCCATTTTAGCTTTCCCTTTACCTTTGGATGCACTTAGAGGAGGAGGAAATGGAGAGCCCCTGGATCTGGTGTGATATGTTGATAATGCCAGTATGTGTGAACCAACCTTGGGGAATGCGAATAATAATAAAAAAGGAAAGAAAAGCTAAAGGTAACCAAGTCAGTAAGGGTTCCAAAAAGAGTATTTGCAATATTTAAACAATAGTGCAGGAATGTAAATTAACGCCCTAATTTGGGAGCCTCGTTGTGCCTGAGGTACGCCTAGCGACAAGTTGATTTGGAGAACTTCAGTGCCAATTATTGCCTCATTTCATTAATTTAAAATAGATGAATCTAAAACGACACTAAATAAGATAAGTCACTAATGGCACTTGGCGTTATTACATTTGAAAAGAAAAAACAAATAAAACTAATCTACTTGGTCCTAGAAGGACCTTCTCCAGGCCCGGCTCTCTTGGCTCCATCGATCAGGTTCCCCAGGTCGCGCATGTCCAGCAGCAGGTATGCCCTTTCTAGATGTCCTCCTTCGATACATTCAGCATTCTGGCAGTCTATGACTCGTTTCCTCATCTTCCCTTCCAGTTCCATCAGACCCTGCTCCAGATATTCTAACCTTTCATTCGATCTGGTAGCCGTTTCCTTCCATTCATTGGCTAATCCCATATCTATCTTTTGTTGCTCCAGTGCTTAGCCTCGGACTCGTGAACCCTTTTGCGCAGTCTGTTATACTTCACTTGTGCTTCAGAAGCTTCATCTATGACTCTGTTTCCTCGACCGACCCCTGGCTCGACTATTCCTACTATGCAGTCCTCCAGCCATGATGGGTAAAAGTACATGTGCCCTGCGTGATATCGGTGTGGTTCGATGGTTTCCCTTTCTACAATAATCTTTAGGTGCCACATATGTTGAGCTTCACATTTGTATGGGAGGTCGTCATCCTGAAAATCTGCCCTATAATGACTCATTTTAACGATCTGTGGTATGACTTGCTTCCTTCCTGCTTGTCTCATAACCTTGATGGGAACATAAGGGTATATGCCTCTTAACCCGATCAACACCAAGTGCGGAACGTCCCTAGACCTGCTGATGAACTCGTCTGTAGGGAACCATTCGAACATCCATTGAACCTGATCCTCGGTCAAATTTTTGAAAAACTGCACCCATTCTGTAGCACTCTCTGGTTAAGCAAACCTGTCTGGGATATAGGTCATTTCTCTTAGGGTGATGGAAAGTTATATGATAATTCGACGGACTTCGTGGAAACTCTTGACGGTATTGACCTCTATGGAGATGCTCTAACAACCAAACCTGTAGCAGCAGATTACAACCCTCGAAGTGTTTGAATCCCTTCTGGCAGCGGTCTAAGGCCCGATATATGTTTGCTATGATCATAGGGACAATGGTGTATGTTTTCCCCTCGATCCCCTCCATTAGGGTTTTTGTTACCATGGTTAGTCTGGTATAAATTTTGTCCCCTTTCATCGAAAACACTATCATACCTAGGAAGAAAAGGATGAACACAATCCTGCGGTGAATACAACCCAAGGAAGTGATAGAGAATTCATCATCGTAGATACGATAGGATTTTCTATGACCATATCGTTCATAGAGATAGTCAAAGGGTATGTAGGATTTCTTCAGGCACTCCAAATCGTCGTTCTTTTTCAGACCCATCATTTTTAGAAACCCTCTATCGATACGGTTTTCTGGCACCAATAAACTGCGACTGTCCCAAGGCAGTCCAGCGAATTCCCTTATTTCCTCCAAGAGAGGGGTCATTTCTATGTTTCCAAAGCGAAACACGGATCTTTCACTGTCCCAGAACGTTGTGGCGGCTTCAATCAACACATTATTAGGTTGGATGTCCAATAAAGAAGGCGAATTTCCCATGACCTTTTTCACATGATTTTTGTCACTTGATTTAAGATCTTCCCACCAATCTAGCAACAATGGTGGTATGTTATGGACCATGCCGAACCTGGGGACTTCGTGCCTCATTTTCTGCAAAACAAATAAGGTTAGACCCTTTCCCCCTCCAGATTCGACTGTTTATACTTCAGTGATTAGCATATTGACATTTATTTCTCCAAATTAGTACACAGATCGTGGTTTCATCCGTTGGGATTATGGAAACCCCGGTGGACTTTTGGACAAGGCTTTTCTTAATGGGTTATTATGTGGACAACATATTAACCCTGGCTAGGTTTGACCATGATGCATGTACAATTAATCAGAGTAAGGTTTCTATAGATGTCTAGACTGGTACCCTCAAGAGGACAGCTCGAGGGGGAAAGGCACGAAACCGTCGACTGCACCGCTGATCGACTAGTTTTACCGCAAATAAACCTTTTCGAATTTAAGGGGTGATATGTAGGAAGAGCGCAAACACTCATCAAGCATTGCTAAGGTATTTATTATGCACGAGTGGAATATGATGTTGAGCATGATTTATGCAACAGTAAATAGCACGTTGTCACGTATTTGCACGTTAAAAGAAAATAATAAAGGCGGTATTTAATAATTGAAAAGGCGTTTAAGAAATAAAACAAAGAGACAAGTTAGTTTCCATAGTAAAAAGAAATCATAAATTCTTGAAAATAGGCAATTCAATTCACATAAAGTGGGAAAGGGAAACGGTGTGCACGTATTAACAGAATAAAGCACGCTTAAAGACTAATTCACAAAAAGCAAGGTCATTATGGTAAGAGCCTAATTATCCCCAGCAGAGTCGACATGCTGTCGAGCCCCCTTTTTCTCGCGAAATCGGGTTTCGACATTTAATGAGACAACTCGCTTCCCTTTTGTGATGAGATATGAGATTTGAAGAGTCGCCACCTAACGGATTAAGTTGCGTTAGGGAACCTAAAGCAAATAACTCATGAAACTAGTTTGCATCACCAGATATCGGGTAAGGGCTCAAAATTACCTTGAAGGGAAGGTGTTAGGCACCCCTCGAGGTCCACAAAGATGGGTCCTGGCCGAATTTAATTAAGCGAATTAGTCATTAAAGAAAAATAAAGCAATTTAGATAACTATTTAAAGAAGGAATTAAAGGGGTCCTAAGTTTCTTAGCCTATAGGATCATTTCCGTGCAATACTTGGTAACTTTCTCCAAGTTGGGTTGCTACATATAGCACTAGTGCACAGGTCATCATCTCCTTTACTACCCAATTACTATCTTTCAGTTATTACCTAAGCGTTCTAATAGCTTCTAACTCGTGCCTTAGACGTGCACTACTCGTCCCTTACCTATGGTCCTGGAGGTGTTTAAGACCTCTATTTAAGGTAGTTCTAGACTGACCTATGTTGCTTAAAAATGGGAAACTAAGCGACAAACAAAAATCAGATAGGACTGTCACATAACGAGCAAATAAGGGCTCGTGTTAACCACAACAAGTAAAAAACCAATGCACGCAATTCAGACAACAGGTTTTAATACTTTAATATCCTATAGGCAGGATATCTAGATGAGCATAAACAGAATATAAGACGACAGTTTATTAAAACGAGCAGCGGTACCTATCAGTTTGCCTACTGATTTTAGTCCTTGAATTTGGGCATATTCCAGGCAGCAAGATATCACAGTTTTTAAGCCCAGAATTCTTAATAATCCTACAGGCTTGCCTGAGGTGATAACCAGAACAGAGTCCTATAGGCATGGTATCTAAATCTGTTAGTTAGACCTATAACAAGGAGTTACTGATTTTAACATATAGGTTTTATCCTTTAGACCCTATAGGCATGCTTTCTAATTTGCAAAATTAGTTGACTCCTACAGGCATGATTTCTAGGTGTTAGAAATGGTTTCACTCTATAGGCATGATATCTATTAGTTTAAATCATATAGACATGCTTTCTAGGTTTTGAAACTGATTCTTTATCTCCTATAGGTATGGCATCTAAATTGAAACCGGTTTTTATCTCCTATAGGCATGATATCTAAGTCGTTTGTGGGCAGAATTTTAAGCAACTTGCCAGGAAGATTATTATTCAAATAGATGGAATCCTATAGACATGGTCACTAATGCGTGTATGTTATAAAATATGCACAGATCCTATAGACATGATTTCTAATGCAAGGGGTCCATAAACAGGACTTCTAGTTATGTGAGTAAAATACAGAACAAAGCAATTTAGAAAATCCTATAGGCAGGATCTCTAAACAAGTAATGGCAATCACACAACTTGATTAACATAATTAAACCTATAGGCAGGGTGTCTACCCAAATTTAACAAAAATAGAAGGAAACCCCCCGCTTTCACTAATCAACCCCAAATTTGTTATTACAGATATTATTACAGCCCAAAAAATGAATTTTGCATAATAATATCCATTACACTATAGGGATCCTTCATAGGCCCAATATAAACCTGGGAACCAAACTTTCCAACAGAACAACTTTGGAGTATAGAAATGATTTATCCATGGCACATTAAAAGTCAAGCTTCCAGTGTATCAAAGTACCCAAGGGCCTCAGGGGACCCAGGGCAGTTCTCACACTAGAAGCACATTCAGAAGATAGTTCAAGATATTGGAAAACCAATCCCCAGTATGTCAGAGTTCAAAGGAGTCTCAAGTGGACCCTAGGTAGTGCTCACACTGGAGTGGTTGGGAATCTAAATGACTGAGAGTAGTTTTTAAAAAAAAAAAAAAGAAATCAGTACATAAAAGGGATAAGGGGCAGGCTTTAAAATAGTTGGATTTCAGAAGAAACAATATTTAGAACATAGAGTTACAGGCAGAACTGCACCAAGAGGACAAACAACATTCATGCTCACATAGCTCAAATAAATTGAAGTCTAGTGAAGTTAAATATTTAGAGTAGTACTTATCACATAAGTAGTTAGGCAAAACAATTGAGTTGGCGAGATACATGAAATAAACAGACAGCGCAGGGAAGCTAAGCAACAAATTAACTGGTTACATGTTCATAGTGTACAAAGTTCAGAATATGTATAGAATTAACACACAGTGCATGAAACAAATTGAACCTTAGACTAACCGGTGAGAGGATTCATATTATTCGAAATAACTTAGTCCTAAGTTAACAGTGTTACTAAATGAGATCATATAATCATGTGAAAGATAGAATTGATATAGGCTAGTCAAGCAAAGTGTAAAGAATGAAATTGCAAGGGTTAGGGAATACCAGTTAGGGTAGAAAGTAAACAGGAAGATGAAAGCAATTGGAATCCAAGAGTCTAGCCTTGGCTTTCAGCTGGCTAGACAATGCAGCAAATCAAAGTGATAAAAAGAACTCAAGTGAGTGTGTGACTGTAAGAGTGTGAGATTGTGTCTCAGCGTGTGTTTAAAATCAGACAAATGAAAGGTTTATATAGCAACAGTAAAGTAAAACCAAATAAGACAGGAGAATCAATTGCACACAAATAAGGCATGCAACATCAATTAAACAATCAATTAGGGCTAACGGGAATAAACTGACAGTAGGGTAACTTAAATTAAGGAGAGTCTTTCACGAAATAAATCAGTAGACAAGATTGAGGCTAAATAAGGTAAGTAGTAAATCCAGAAAGCAATTATAGGCCAGTCAAAACAATCAAAACCCAGAAATCAGGCCAATAATAGAATTAAGTCAAGTAGCACCAATTAGGAATCGCACATAAGGAAAGAATAGGTAAAATCTATCAAGGAGATATCAGCTTTAAAAGGAAAGCACAATTTTCGAACCCTAATTAAGCAAGTAAATAAGTTAATCAATTTAATTGACAGAGCCACAGTAAACGGGAAAAACATTATAACCCATAGTCAAATAATGAAAAAACCTAAGGTGTAAAGACATAGAGATGAAACTCAGTCGAAAAGTAAAGGAAGAAATCCAGAGTTAACAATTAAACATTTTCACACATTCTGCAGAAACTTTACAAAGATGAAACCCTAGAGCATAAAGACATGGAGATGAAACCCAAGTGAAACCAGTTGAAAAGGTAAAGGAAGAAAATCATAGTTAAACACTTAAACGTTTTAAAACATTTTTTGCATAAACTTCTTAAAAAATTGAAACCCTAACTTTTAGGGAAAAACATAAATCGATTGATAATAATAGTAAAAATGGAAGAATCTTAAAGGGAAAATACTAAACAAACTCAAAACACTTCAGATCTAAAGAGATCTGAACTGATTTAGCCAGAAATAGTAGGTTTGTACAAAGTAAATAGAGGTAGAAAAAATCGGGTTTTAAACTAGAAATTTGAAGCCATGAAAACACAAAGATGATAATACTCACAGACATGGGGGTGAATACGGACAGATTAATCGAGAACATGAGGGGTTTGAACCAAATCTAGCTCAAACTTCTTGAAATTCCATCGAGTAATATGAAAATCGAAAAACCAGTATAGATAGGAAGCCAGATAAGGCCTGAGATTGAAGGAAGAACCCATGAATCAAAGGGGTTTTGGTGACGGCGGGCTAGCGTTAGGAGGAGGGTGAGAGAGAGAAGAGAGGAGGAGAGGGAACTGAAGGGCGGCGAATTTGATAAAAATGAGTAGGTTTTGGGGTTGTTTGGTGTAATTAAAAAGGAAAGGATATCCTGGGTCGTTGATCTCCTGAGATCAACGGCCAAGATTACATCTGGGGTTGGGGCGGGTTATAAAAATTGGGTTATAGGTTATGGGTATTAGATTATGGGTTGGTTTAATTGGGATAGGTAGGCTATTAGGCTAATGTCCGAAAATTAAAAGAGGTTGTATGTTAAATACCCATTTAGTTTAATAAAAATAATTTATAAAAATAGTTAATAAATGATTAAAAATTTGCTATTTATGAATGAAAGTGATTTAAAATAATTACTTAATATTATAAAAAATATAAAAGGTCATTTTCGTGTAAAATCAAGTAATTATGCACACATGGGCTATTATTGCAAAGTCATTGCAATTATAACCTACAAAATGTAACTATAATTATGCATAAAATAATTAAAGCTTAATATAAATATAAATGATAAAAATTAAACAATAAATTTATTATAAGATCATTTGTGATGCAATATGTAATAATTTGAACAATAAAATAATGGGATAAATTAATAAGAAATCTTTTTAAAGTTACAGGAAATTATGAAAAGATATTAATTGATGCTCATGAATTATTTTGAAAATATATATGCATTTTGAAAATAATATAGGAAAAATTGGGTATCAACACCCATGAGCTGGATCTCAACCGATGCTAGTTTGGCCACCTTGTTGCTCCGCAGCAAGGCGGTCCATCTTTTCCCTCCACTGGTTACCCTCAGCATTAAACCGATCGACCTCACCTCGAAGCTGCCCCATCATCTCTAACTTTTGCGGCAACTGAGATATTGAAGTGTTAGCCTCCACCGTTGGGATGAGAAGACCATACTCTTTCAAAACAACAGTTACCTGCTTGTCAAGCTCGGCCTCATATTCGCGCCTTGGCCAACTCTGCCTGAAGGTATTTGAGATCCTCCTCCTTTTGACTGCAAAGGAGCTTTAGGGCCTTTCCTTCACCCAAGGACTTGTTAAGCTCGGCCTCACATTGGCTCAGGTCGGCCCTAAATTTGGCAAAGGCCTACGCAGAAAAAGAGTTATCATTTAAGGAGAGGTGAGAAAAAGGAAATTGCGACGTTAAGAATTAATGCTTACCCTAGAGAAGAGGCGTTGGGCCTCTTCGAAGATGGTAGACGCGTCGTTGAGGTCGGCATCATCGACCCCAGTAAAGCAATCCCGAAAAAGATCGTCCTCGCCTGGGACTCTGCTTAAGTCAGGTGTTTTTAGTGCTCGGGCTTCCCTTACAGCATCCTCGGAATAAGTCAGTAATGATGGAGAGTGACCTATTGTCATGGCCTCGGGCAGATCACCCGTGGCACTCTGTTCGGTCATGGGGGCTTCAAAATCTCTCCTCTTTAGTGTGCTTGTTGAAGGCCGAGGAACAACCACGACCTCGGGAGATTCGAGGGCTTTGACCACATCTTTCTTCGGAGTTTCCTCGCCACGAGGCAGGATCTCTAGCTAAGAGGGTTTGGCGGTCTCAACTGGCTTTTTGGTTCGGGCCACCAATGCCAATCCTCGACCTCATCTTCTTCATCATCTAGGAGCTGGTGGACTGAGTCTATGTCCACGGGAATGACGTTCCTCCTACGTCTCCGGGCAGGGCCTATTATATTTTGGGGGTCTTCGGGCTTCGAAGACCTTTTTCTCTTATTATCCTTCTTTGATTTTGGAATCGGGGACTCGATCCCTTCCCCAGGAGGGGCCGGCCTTATTTCAGAGAAGTCCCAATGCCTGCATAAATAAAAAATAGGTATGAGAAAGGAAATGTCTCCAATAAAGAAAAAAATGTCTAGAATTTACCATGATGTTTGGCTTTGCATTTTCCCCTCGCCAAGTCACGCCGCGGCGTTCATCATACGAGGAGGTCGCAGCTAGTTTCCTGAACCAATCCTCGAGATCGGGGACCACATGGGGCATCCAAGAGACCGCTGCAGGTCGGGCGTCATGCAATGCACAGTCAAAATACAGAAAATTACTGGGGGAAGAATTTTGCTTACGGTCGAAGTTCCACTTATCTGGGAATGACATTTTCTCCTCGGTGATGATGTCACTGGTCCTCACTCGAATGAACCGGCTTATCCAGCCCCGATCTTTATCCTCGTCAGTGCTGGCAAAGAAGGACTTGGTTGACCGGCGTTGGAGCTTAATCAGCCCTCGGAAAAGCTGAGGCCGCTACAAACTGATAAGATGACTGAGAGTGAACTCGTGCCCCTCGGCCTTGCTGGAAAAGTAGCGAAGCATGATCACTATTCACCAAAAAGAGAGGTGGATCTGACCGAGGGTGACTTGGTATCTTCTAAAAAAGTCGATCACAATTGGATCAAGGGGACCCAGTGTGAAGGGGCAAGATTATGTATTCAATTAAGCACGGTGACTAGGTATATTCCTATCCTAACCACAAATCCGCTCCCCTGAAGGTTTAAGATCGCGCTCTCTTCAATTTTTCTCTAATTTATACACAGTTTTCCCAAGCACAGCATAGATAGTAAATAGAACCTAACTACTGGCCAGATAATTAAGCAATTAAACACAGAATTTAAGAAACAACCATATATTGGTGAATTATAATCAAGGTCAAGCTAATGTCAAACAACAATATTCATGGCTAAATCACAACCCCAGAACAATGGGTGTTTATCCACTCATGATGTAATTAAACAATTGCATAAGTGTTACATAAATTGAAAATACTAGAATAAGATGAAGAAAAATGAGATTTATCCTCTTCCTAACGATTTCGTGTGTGTTCTTCCACCAAAGTGGCGTCCATCTCCTTCAAAAATAGGTTTAGTCTTGCTTTTATACGTGTTGGGTAGGTCTAGCGCCGAATAGACCATGTTCCGGGCAAAATAAGCCAATTTCCTGCCACTGGCGCCCTGGACAGCGTTGGGCGCCCACCAGGGTGCTTCTCCTATTTTAGCTACTGCCCACAGTGCCACAGGTGGCGCCAGGCGCTGCCTGTGGCGCCCAAAATCGCACTTTTGCCGGTTTCGCCGTTTTGGCTCTAATTTCGCACCTTGCGCCCCCGATTTCTCCCGGATCATTCCTATACATAGAAACACTTAAAATTAATATAAATCATCATTTTTAACATCCCAAATTCATGAAACAAAAATAAAACATGAGGCGATATACACACAAATATATATACTTTAAGCTAAACATCAGTAAGTCTCCTTTCTAACCTTGTAAGAGGGAATTGTCCCCATAGGTGAATATAATGAATTATATGCTATTATTTGTAGGGGATACGCACGCACGAAGTGCCGAGAGTCCGTGCACATCTAGAAAGTTACATCTCGCAATTTAGACTATTGATCCTTCTTTGTAAGAATATTCTCTACTAATCTCCTGATTTTTCTGTTAATTATGTGTATATATACGGGCACCCGTGTTGCGTGTATGATTTGCGAGTGGGGTAGCCCTACTATTATGTTGACCGTGTCACATGTTCGATTCGTGAGCGGTGTAATAGATGCATCTCTGGTTCGAGCCGTTCGACCCTTCGGCAGTGCACATTTATTATTGCGTCGTATCGGCCGTACGTTCACGGCATGTTATGTGACTGTTAATTATTTGGTGTTTCTGTGGTTATTTACCTATTTAATATCCTGGAAGAATGAAATTTTTAATCTGTACTATAGAGGACTTGACACGTAAAGGTAATTGCAAAGAAATTTGATGCTCCTATCTTCATCATGTATTTATAAATGCCATTATTGCTTAGCCTTATATTTAAACATATTATTTTGGCCCTAGTAAGTGTCACGTTGACCTCTCATCACTACTTCTTCGAGATTAGGCGGGATACTTATTGGGTACATATTGTTTATGTACTCATGCTACGTTCTGTACTTAATTATACAGGTCCTGAGGCGGGTGCATATGGGTATCAGTCCGGAGCTCGTTCCTGATTTATACCTGGTCGAGGCTTCACGATGAGCTGCTTCTCCTGATGACTTCCAGCAGCACTTTGGAGCTTTTCTTTTTGCTAATTCTGTCTATATTTTTCTCAAACAGTAGGACAGATTTTTACTCCTTTCAGTATTACTCTACTAGATGCCTGTAGACTTGTGACATAGTTCCTGACACACACACTAGTGGACCATTCTTTTGGGATGTATTTCTTAAATTATGACCTTTTTTTTGTTATTCTGCTTAAAATTTCCTAAGTTATATGTTATTACCGAACGTCATAAATTTACTCTAATTAAATGTTGGGAAATGTTTTTTGAAAAAATAATGAAACTCACCAGTAGATAAATGTTGGCTTGCCTGACAACGGCGTTGGGCGCCGTCGCGACCTGGGTTAGGATTTGGGTCGTGACATCTTTGGTTATCAGAAGCCCGAGTACTTCTTAAAACAGCTTTGCCTAAGAATTCAATTCTTTGGTTAAACAATGACGTCATCATCAAGGACTCCGAAAACCCGAGGCTCAAATCATTCCCTATCATTCTATTCTAAGAAACGCGGGGACTATCTGTATATGGTCGAAATCAAATATGCCCGATTTCATGGAGTCGAGGAGTCGTTTCGAGCCCGAGTTCAGGATGGACCATGCTCGAGCCCGATGGACCGAGCTCGAGCCTGATGACGGAGTGCAAGGCTCGAAGATCGAAGTACACGATGAATACCGAGACCGAGCATGACTAACCCCGAGATAATGCTGTTATGGATTTGTAACAGAAAGAGCAAGATTCCCGCAATGGCACAAAGATCAAGACNCCCCCCCCCGATTATATAAAGGGAGGGGGGGTTCACTCATTTGTAAACGGATCAATCATTGGTAAAAAATATACACACTTACTCTCTTGCTCATCGCTCACCAGAATTGTCTCTTAATTTTATTGTTCTTACTTTACTGTTCTCATTAGTATATCTCGAGGTCATCATAGCTCGAGGTCAGGACTTGCTCGCACACTGGTTTGATCCAGCTTACTCTTTTAATTTATACGTTTGTCTTTTTGGTTATTAGTCTGTATTGGATAAAATCACGCATCTTTAAGACTTCAACACAAACTTAATTGTTACTCAGATTTTAGGATAAACATTCTCACTTTTTTACAATAAGAAAAAGTATGCAGACAAATAGGAGTGGAAAGATTTGTAGTGTTTTAGGTTACAGTAGTAGATACTCTCGAGTCCGGAACCAAAATGTGGTTCTTTTGGACTCTGTAGACCAAAATAGGTCTAAAAAAAAAAGAGGACGAAACTATATATAACGCCACAGTATGTGGCGCTATACATTAACGGCACAGTTACCGTTAATATATAGCGCCACATACTGTGGCGTTATATATAAAAAGCTGACAGGAAGCAGGTATAGCGCCACAGTGCATGGCGTTATACGCCTTTTTTTGAAAAACGGGTCGTCTTCTTCAAGACGACCCTCCTCCCTTCTTCCCCCATTTTTGTAATCTTT
>ML400183.1:0-14524 GCA_005239525.1 Nicotiana knightiana | reverse complement strand
GTATTCAAGATCAAGAACGAAGTCAAATCAAATACAAGGCATTCAAGATCAAGGCTACTTGTTTGTGATAAAATTCATGGCAAAATCAAAGCGTTCGCGACTGATAAATCAAATTAAAATTCAAGATCAAGCTCAAAGGCCCTTGAATTTATATTGAAAAGAAGAATCAGAGGATTCATAGAGATTGTACACTCATAATATTCGAAATAAAATACTACGATTGTTGCAATGTTTTCGGTCCTGATTATATTTTCTCGACGCAATTTATTGTCTACAATTTTCTTTTTCTTTTTTTAAAATGATCATTGTTCCATGTCAGAAAAAAAAATGTCGTTCACATTGCTTACGAATCTAACAAATCTACCTTTTCAATTCACTCAAATATGCAAGATAAAAGTTTACCAATAATAGGGATGCAACACGAGGACTTCCCAGGGGGTCACCCATCCTAGCACTACACTCGCCCAAGCACGCTTAAGTTCATATTTCTGATGAATCCGGTGCGTTAGTGCTGGTATGATCGCATCCGACATTTCCTGCGCTCTAATTTCTCTTAATACCTTTCCTCCTTCCGATTTAAGTGCGAAGGTGTAAAATTTTAAAACGACATAACTTTATGCTCATTTATCCGTTTTACGCGTTTCCTCTTTAATTTTTAAGTGTTTTTCGCGGGTATAGGCATTGACAAACAATAACAACAAGCTGCACTCGACGATAATATCACAATTAGAGGGCCCGTAAGGCCTAGCGACGAGCCCATCGCACTGGGCCGCATGGAACGACGACATCGCAACTAGACATTTTACGGATATCGCCTTCGAGGCCAAGGTGTAATGACACATCAGGCGCAGCGGATGAAGTCCCGCAAGGCGTGGTTAGTAATCGTAATTATATATTGTTTCTTTATTATATTCATAATTATTTTCTTTTTCTTTTTTTAAAATAATCATTGTTCCATGTAAAAAAAAATGTCCTTCACATTGCTTACGAATCTAACAAATCTACCGTTTTCAATTCACTCAAATATGCAAGATAAAAATTTACAAAAAATAGGGATGCAACACGAGGACTTCCAAGAGGGTCACCCATCCTTGTACTACTCTCGCCCAAGCACGCTTAACTTCAGATTTCTGATGAATCCAGTGCATTAGTGCTGGTATAATCGCATCCGACATTTCCTGCGCTCTAATTTCTCTTAATACCTTTCCTCCTTCCGCTTTAAGTGCGAAGGTGTAAAATCTTAAAACGACATAACTTTACGCTCATTTATCCGGTTTACGCATTTCCTCTTTTAATTTTAAGTATTTTTCGCGGGCATAGGCATTGACAAACAATAACAACAAGCCGCACTCGACGATAATATCACAATTAGAGGGCCCGTAAGGCCTAGCGACGTGCCCATCGCACTAGGCCGCATGGAACGACGACATCGCAACTAGACGTTTTACGGGTATCGCCTTCGAGGCCAAGGTGTAATGACACGTCAGGCGCAGCGGGTGAAGTCCCGCAAGCCGTGGTTAGTAATTTTAATTATATATTATTTCTTTATTTTTTTCATAATTATTTTCTTTTTCTTTTTTTAAAATAATCATTGTTCCATGTAAGAAAATAATGTCGTTCACATTGCTTACGAATCTAACAAATCTACCGTTTTCAATTCACTGAAATAAGCAAGGGAAAAAGTTGCCAAAAATAGGGATGCAACATAAGAACTTCCCAGGGGGTCACCCATCCTAGTACTACTCTCGCCCGGGAACGCTTAATTTTGGAGTTCTGAGTNAACAAATCTAACGTTTTCAATTCAATCAAATAAGCAAGATAAAAATTTGCCAAAAATAGGGATGCAACACGAGGACTTCCCAGGGGGTCACCCATCCTAGTACTACTCTCGCCCAAGCACGCTTAACTTCGGAGTTCTGATGGGATCCGGTGCGTTAGTGCTGGTATGATCGCATCCAACATTCCATGCGCTCTAAATTCTCTTAATACCTTTCCTCCTTCCGCTTTAAGTGCGAAGGTGTAAAACCTTCAAACGACATAACTTTACGCTCATTTATCCGTTTTACGAGTTTCGTCTTTTAATTTTAAGTATTTTTCGCGGGCATAGGCATTGACAAACATAACAACAAGCCGTAGTCGACGATAATATCACAATTACAGGGCCTGTAAGGCCTAGCGACGTGCCCATCGCACTTGGCCGCATGGAACGATGACATCGCAACTAGACGTTTTACGCGTATCCCCATCGAGGCCAAGGTGTAATGACACGTCAGACGCAACGGGTGAAGTCCCACAAGGCCCGGTTAGTAATCATAATTATATATTATTTCTTTATTGTTTTCATAATTATTTTCTTTCTCTAATTTTAAAATAATCATTGTTCCATGTAAAACAAAATGTCGTTCGCATTGCTTACGAATCTAACAGATCTACCGTTTTCAATTAACTCAAATAAGCAAGATAAAAATTTTCCAAAAATAGGGATGCAACACGAGGACTTCCCAGGGGGTCACCCATCCTAGTGCTACTCTCGCCCAAGCACGCTCATCTTCGGAATTCTGATGGGATCCGGTGCGTTAGTGCTGGTATGATCGCATCCGACATTCCCTGCGCTTTAAATTCTCTTAATACCTCTCCTCCATCCGCTTTAAGTGCGAAGGTGTAAAACCTTAAAACGACATAACTTTGCGCTCATTTATCCGCTTTACGCGTTTTCTCTTTTAATTTTAAGTATTTTTCGCGGGCATAGGCATTGACAAACAATAACAATAAGTTGCACTCGACGATAATATCACAATTAGAGGGCCCGTAAGGCCTAGCGACGTGCACGTCGCACTGGACCGCGTGGAACGACGACATCGCAACTAGACGTTTTACGGGTATTGCCTTCGAGGCCAAGGTGTAATGACACGTCAGGCGCAGCGGGTGAAGTCCCGCAAGGCGTGGTTAGTAATCGTAATTATATATTATTTCTTTATTTTTTTCATAATTATTTTCTTATCTTTTATTAAAATAATCATTAATCCATGTAAAAAAAATGTCGTTCACATTGCTTACCAATCTACCAAATCTACCGTTTTCAATGCACTCAAATAAGCAAGATAAGAATTTGCCAAAAATAGGGATGCAACACGAGGACTTCCCAGGGAGTCACCCATCCTACTACTACTCTCACCCAAGCACGCTTGACTTCGGAGTTCTGATGGGATCCGATGCGTTAGTGCTGGTATGATCGCATCTGTCATTCCCTGCGCTCTAAATTCTCTTAATACCTTTCGTCCTTCCGCTTTAAGTGTGAAGGTGTAAAACCTTAAAACGACATAACTTTATGCTCATTTATCCGTTTTACGCGTTTCCTCTTTTAATTTTAAGTATTTTTCGCGGGCATAGGCTTTGACAAAAAATAACAACAAGCCGCACTCGACGATAATATCACAATTCGAGGGCCCGTAAGGCCTAACGACGTGCTCATTGCATTGGGCCACATGGAACGAGGACATCGCAACTAGACGTTTTACAGGTATCGCCTTCGAGTCCAAGGTGTAATGACACGTCAGGCGCAGCGGGTGAAGTCCCGCAAGGCGTGGTTAGTAATCGTAATTATATAATATTTTTTTCATAATTATTTTCTTTTTCTTTTTTTAAAATAATCATTGTTCCATGTAAGAAAAAAATGTCATTCACATTGCTTACGAATCTAACAAATCTACCGTTTTCAATGCACTCAAATAAGCAAGATAAAAATTTGCCAAAAATAGGGATGCAACACGAGGACTTCCCAGGGGGTCACCCATCCAAGTACTACTCTCGCCCAAGCACGCTTGACTTCAGAGTTCTGATGGGATCCGGTGCGTAAGTGCTGGTATGATCGCATCCGTCATTCCCTGCGCTCTAAATTCTCTTAATACCTTTTGTCCTTCCGCTTTAAGTGCGAAGGTGTAAAACCTTAAAACGAAATAACTTTACACTCATTTATCCGTTTTACGCGTTTCCTCTTTTAATTTTAAGTATTTTTCGCGGGCATAGGCATTGACAAACAATAACAACAAGCCGCACTCGACGATAATATCGCAACTAGACGTTTTACGGGTATCGCCTTCGAGGCCAAGGTGTAATGACACGTCAGGCGCAGCGGGTGAAGTCCCGCAAGGCGTGGTTAGTAATCATAATTATATATTATTTCTTTATTTTTTTTCATAATTATTTTCTTTTTCTTTTTTTAAAATAATCGTTGTTCCATGTAAAAAAAATGTCCTTCACATTGCTTCTGAATCTAACAAATCTACCGTTTTCAATTTACTCAAATAAGCAAGAGAAAAATTTTCCAAAATAGGGATGCAACACGAGGACTTCCCAGGGGGTCACCCATCCTACTACAACTCTATCCCAAGCAAGCTTAACCTCGGAGTTCTAATGGGATCCGGTGCATTAGTGCTGGTATGATCGCATCCGCCACTCCCTGCGCTCTAAATTCTCTTAATACCTTTCCTCCTTCCGCTTTAAGTGCGAAGGTGTAAAACCTTAAAACGACATAACTTTACGCTCATTTATCCGTTTTACGCGTTTCCTCTTTTAATTTTAAGTATTTTTCGCGGGCATAGGCATTGACAAACAATAACAACAAGCCGCACTCGACGATAATATCCAAATTAGAGGGCCTATAAGGCCTAGCGACGTGCCCATCGCACTGGGCCGCATGGAACGACGACATCACAACTAGACGTTTTACGGGTATCGCCTTCGAGTCTAAGGTGTAATGACACGTAAGGCGCAGCGGGTGAAGTCCCGCAAGGCGTGGTTAGTGATCGTAATTATATATTATTTCTTTAGTTTTTTCATAGTTATTTTCTTTTCTTTTTTTTAAATAATCATTGTTCCATGTAAACAAAACGTCGTTCACATTGCTTACGAATCTAAGAAATCTACCGTTTTCAATTCAATCAAATAAGCAAGATAAAAATTTGCCAAAAATAGGGATGCAACACGAGGACTTACCAGGGGGTCACCCAACCTAGTACTACTCTCGCCCAGGCATGCTTAACGTCGGAGTTCTGATGGGATCCGGTGCGTTAGTGCTTGTATGATCGCATCCGACATTCCCTGCGCTCTAAATTATCTTAATACCTTTCCTCCTTCTGCTTTAAGTGCGAAGGTGTAAAACCTTGAAACAACATAACTTTACCATCATTTATCCGTTTTACGCGTTTCCTCTTTTAATTTTAAGCATTTTTTGCGGGCATAGGCATTGACAAACAATAACCACAAGTCGTGCTTGACGATAATATCACAATTAGAGGGCCCGTAAGGCCTAGCGACGTGCCCATTGCAATGGGCAGCATGGAACGACGACATCGCAACTAGACGTTTTACGCGTATCGCCGTCGAGGCCAAGGGGTAACGACACGTCAAGCGCAGCGGGTGAAGTCCCGCAAGGCGTGGTTAGTAATCGTAATTATATATTATATCTTTATTTTTTTTATAATTATTTTCTTCTTTTTTTTTTAAATAATCAATGTTCCATGTAAAAAAAAAATGTCGTCCGCATTGCTTTCGAATCTAACAAATCTACCGTTTTCAATTCACTCAAATAAGGAAGATAAAAATTTGCCAAAAATAGGGATGCAACACGAGGACTTCTCAGGGGGTCACCCATCCTAGTACTACTCTCGCCCAAGCACTCTTGACTTCGAAGTTCTGATGGGATCCGGTGGATTAGTGTTGGTTTGATCGCATCCGACATTCCCTGCTCCCAAAATTCTCTTAATACCTTTCCTCCTTCCGCTTTAAGTACGAAGGTGTAAAACCTTAAAACGACGTAACTTTACCCGCATTTATCCATTTTACGTGTTTCCTCTTTTAATTTTAAGTTTTCTACACGGGCATAGGCATTGAAAAACAATAACAACAAGCCGCAGTCGACGATAATATAACAATTAGAGGGCCCGTAAGGCCTAGCGACATTCCCATCGCACATGGCCGCATGAAACGACGACGTCGCAACTAGGCGTTTTACGGGTATCGCCTTCGAGGCCAATGTGTAATGACACGTCAGGCGCAGCAGGTGAAGTACCGCAAGGCGTGGTTAGTAATCAAAATTATATATTATTTCTTTATTTTTTTCATAATTATTTTCTTTTTCTTTTATTAAAATAATCATTGTTCCATGTAAAACAAATGTCGTTCACACTGCTTATGAATCTAACAAATATACCGTTTTAAATTCACTCAAAAAAGCAAGATAAAGATTTGCCAAAAATAGGGATGCAACACGAGGACTTCCCAGGGGGTTACCCATCCTAGTACTACTCTCGCCCAAGCACGCTTAGCTTCGGAGTTCTGATGGGATTCGGTGCGTTAGTACTGGTATGATCGCATCCGACATTTCCTGCGCTCTAAATTCTCTTAATACCTTTCCTCCTTCCGCGTTAAGTGCGAAGGTGTAAAACCTTAAAACGACATAACTTTACGCTCATTTATCCGTTTTACGCGTTTCCTCTTTTGATTTTAAGTATATTTCGCGGGCATAGGCATTGACAAACAATAACAACAAGCCGAATTGAATATAATATCACAATTAGAGGGCCCGTAAGGCCTAGCAATGTGCCCATCGCATTGGGCCGCATGGAACGACGACATAGCAACTAGACGTTTTACAGGTATCGCCTTCGACTCCAAGGTGTAATGACACGTCAGGCGCAGCTGGTGAAGTCTCACAAGGCGTGGTTTGTACTCGTAATTATATATTATTTCTTTATTTTTTTCATTATTAGTTTATTTTTCTTTTTTTAAAATAATCATTCTTCCATGTAAAAAAATAAATGTCGTTCACATTGGTTACGAATCTAACAAATCTACCGTTTTAAATTCACTCAAATAAGCAAGATAAAAACATACCAAAAATAGGGATGCAATACGAGGACATCCTAGGGGGTCACCTATCCTAGTACTACTCTCGCCCAAGCACGCTTAACTTCGAGTTCTGATGGGATCCGGTGCGTTAGTGCTGGTATGATCGCATCCGACATTCTCTGCGCTCTAAATTCTCTTAATACCTTTCCTCCTTCCGCTTTAAGTGCGAAGCTGTAAAACCTTAAAAGGACATAACTTTACGCTCATTTATCCGTTTTACGCGTTTCCTCTTTTAATTTTAAATATTTTTCGCGGGCATAGGCATTGACAAACAATAACAACAAGCTGCACTAGACGATAATATCACAATTAAAGGGCCCGTAAGGCCTAGCGACGTGTCCATCGCATTGGGCCGCATGGAACGACGACATCGCAACTAGACGTTTTACGGGTACCTCCTTCGAGGCCAAGGTGTAATGACACGTCAAGCGCAACAGGTGAAGTCCCGCAAGGCATGGTTTGTAATCGTAATTGTATATTATTTCTTTATTGTTTTCATAATTATTTTCTTTTTCTTTTTTAAAATAATCATTGTTCCATGTAAAAAAAAAAAGAAATGTCGTTCACAATGGTTACGAATCTAAAAAATCTACCGTTTTTAATTCACTCAAATAAGCAAGATAAAAATTTACCAAAAATAGAGATGCAACACGAGGATTTCCTAGGGGTCACCCNTAACG
The DNA here is from genome assembly GCA_005239525.1 of Nicotiana knightiana. NCBI lineage: Eukaryota > Viridiplantae > Streptophyta > Magnoliopsida > Solanales > Solanaceae > Nicotiana > Nicotiana knightiana. The sequence continues at coordinate 6,935 of ML400183.1, read as the reverse complement.
TTTTCAATTCAATCAAATAAGCAAGATAAAAATTTGCCAAAAATAGGGATGCAACACGAGGACTTCCCAGGGGGTCACCCATCCTAGGTACTACTCTCGCCCAAGCACGCTTAACTTCGAGTTCTGATGGGATCCGGTGCGTTAGTGCTGCTATGATCGCATCGGACATTCTCTGCGCTCTAAATTCTCCTAATACCTTTCCTTCTTCCACTTTAAGTGCGAAGGTGTAAAACCTTAAAACGACATAACTTTACGCTCATTTATCCGTTTTACGCGTTTCCTCTTTTAATTTTAAGTATTCTTCGCGGGCATAGGCATTGACAAAAAATAACAACAAGCCGCAGTCGACGATAATATCACAATTAGAGGGCCCGTAAGGCCTAGCGACGTGCCCATCGCACATGGCCGCATGGAACGACGACATCCCAGCTAAACGTTTTACGGGTATCCTCTTCGAGGCTAAGGTGTAATGACACGTCAGGCGCAACAGGTGAAGTCCCGCAAGGCGTTGTTAGTAATCGTAATTATATATTATTTCCTTATTTTTTTCATAATTATTTTCTTTTTCTTTTTTTAAAATAATCATTTTTCCGTGTAAAAAAAATGTCGTTCACATTGCTTACGATTCTAACAAATCTACCGTTTTCAATTCACTCAAATAAGCAAGATAAAAATTTTCCAAAAATAGGGATGCAACACGAGGACTTCCCAGGGGGTCACCCATCCTAGTACTACTCTCGCCCAAGCACGCTTAACTTCGGAGTTCTGATGGGATCCGGTGCGTTAGTGCTGGTATGATCGCATCCAACATTCCATGCGCTCTAAATTCTCTTAATACCTTTCATCCTTCCGCTTTAAGTGCGAAGGTGTAAAACCTTAAAACGACATAACTTTACGCTCATTTATCCACTTTACGCGTTTCCTCTTTTAATTTTAAGTATTTTTCGCGGGCATAGGCATTGAAAAACAATAACAACAAGCCGCACCCGACGATAATATCACAATTATAGGGCCCGTAACGCCTAGCGACGCGCCCATCGCACTGGGGCCGCATGGAACGACGACATCGCAACTAGACGCTTTACGAGTATCGCCTTCGAGGCCAAGGAGTAATGACACGTCAGGCGCAACGGTAAAGTCCCGCAGGCGTGGTTAGTAATCGTAATTATATATTATTCCTTTATTTTTTTCTTCGTTTTTTTTTTTTAAATAATCATTGTTCCACGTAAACAAAAAAATAGCATTCACGTTGCTTTCGAATCTAACAAATCTAACGTTTTCAATTCACTCAAATAAGCAAGATAAAAATTTTCCAAAAATAGGGATGCAACACGAGGACTTCCCAGGAGGTCACCCATCCTAGTACTACTCTCGCCCAAGCACGCTTAGCTTCGGAGTTCTGATGGGATTCGGTGCTTTAGTGATGGTATGATCGCATCCGACATTCCCTGCGCTCTAAATTCTCTTAATACCTTTCCTCTTTCCGCGTTAAGTTCGAAGGTGTAAAACCTTAAAACGAAATAACTTTACGCTCATTTATCCATTTTACGCGTTTCCTCTTTTAATTTTATGTATTTTTCGTGGGCATAGGCATTGACAAACAATAAAAACAAGTCGCACTCGACAATAATATCACAATTAGAGGGCCCTTAAAGCCTAGCGACGTGCCCATCGCACTGGGCTGCATGGAACAACGACATCGCAACTAGACGTTTTACGGGTATCGCCTTCGAGGCCAAGGTGTAATGACACGTCAGGCACAGCAGGTGAAGTCCCGCAAGGCGTGGTTCGTAATTGTAATTATATATTATTTCTTTATTTTTGTCATAATTATTTTCTTTTTCTTTTTTTAAAATAATCATTGTTCCATATAAAAAAAATGTCGTTCAGATTGCTTACGAATCTAACAAATCTACCGTTTTCAATTCAATCAAATAAGAAAGATAAAAATTTGCCAAAAATATGGATGCAACACGAGGAATTCCCAGGGGGTCACCCATCCTAGTACTACTCTCGCCCAACCACGCTTAACTTCGAGTTCTTATGGGATCCGGTGCATTAGTGCTGGTATGATCCAATCCGACATTCCCTGCGCTCTAAATTCTCTTAATACCTTTCCTCCTTCCGCTTTAAGTGCGAAGGTGTATAACCTTAAAACGACACAACTTTACGCTCATTTATCCGTTTTACGCGTTTCCTCTTTTAATTTTATTTATTTTTTGCGGACATAGGCATTGACAAACAATAACAACAAGCCGCACTCGACGACAATATCACAATTAGAGGGCCCGTAAGGCCTAGCGACGTGCCCATCGCATTGGGCTGCATGGAACGACGACATAGCAACTAAACGTTTTACGGGTATCGCCTTCGAGGCCAAGGTGTAATGACACGTCAGGCACACCAGGTGAATTCCTGCGAGGCGTGGTTAGTAATCGTAATGATATATTATTTCTATATTTTTTTCATAATTATTTTCTTTTTCTTTTTTTAAAATAATCATTGTTCCATGTAAAAAAAAAGAAATGTCTTTCACATTGGTTACCAATCTAACAAATCCAACGTTTTCAATTCACTCAAATAAGAAAGATAAAAATTTGCCGAAAATAGGGATGCAACACGAGGACTTCCCAGGGGGTCACCCATCCTAGTACTACTCTCGCCCAAGCGCGCTTCTCTTCGGAGTTCTGATGGGATCCGGTGCGTTAGTGCTGGTATGATCGCATCCGACATTACCTGGGCTCTAAATTCTCTTGATACCTTTCCTCCTTCCGCTTTAAGTGCGAAGGTGTAAAACCTTAAAACGACATAACTTTACGCTCATTTATCCGTTTTACGCGTTTCCTCTTTTAATTTTAAGTATTTTTCGTGGGCATAGGCATTGACAAACAATAACAACAAGCCGCACCCGACGGTAATATCACAATTATAGGGCCCGTAAGGCCTAGCGACGTGCCCATCGCACTGGGGCCGCATGGAACGACGACATCGCAGCTAGACGTTTTACGAGTATCGCCTTCGAGGCCAAGGAGTAATGACACGTCAGGCGCAACGGGTAAAGTCCCGCAGGCGTGGTTAGTAATCGTAATTATATAGTATTTCTTTATTTTTTTCATAATTATTTTCTTCGTTTGTTTTATTTTAAAAATAATCATTTTTCCACGTAGAAAAAGAAAAATGTCATTCACATTGCTTTCGAATCTAACAAATCTAACGTTTTCCATTCACTCAAATAAGCAAGATAAAAATTTGCCAAAAATAGGGATGCAACACGAGGACTTCCCAAGGGGTCACCCATACCAGTACTACACTCGCCCGAGCACGCTTCACTTCGGAGTTCTGATGGGATCCGGTGCATTAGTGCTGGTATGATCGCATACGACATTCCCTGCACTCTAAATTCTCGTAATACCTTTCCTCCTTTTGCTTTAAGTGCGAAGGTGTAAAACCTTAAAACGACATAACTTTACGCTCATTTATCCGTTTTACACGTTTCCTCTTTTACTTTTAAGTATTTTTCGCGGGCATAGGCATTGACAAACAATAACAACAAGCCGCACCTGACGATAATAGCACAATTATACGGCCCGTAAGGCCTAGCGACGTGCCCACCGCACTGGGGCCGCATGGAACGACGACATCGCAACTAGACGTTTTACGAGTATCGCCTTCGAGGCCAAGGAGTAATGAAACGTCAGGCGCAATGGGTAAAGTCCCGCAGGTGTGGTTAGTAATCGTAATTATATATTATTTCTTTATTTTTTTCATAATTATTTTCTTCGTTTTTTTTTTTTTAAATAATCATTGTTCTACGTTAAAAAAAAAGTGTCATTCACATTGCTTTCGAATCTAACAAATCTAACGTTTTCAATTCAATCAAATAAGCAAGATAAAAATTTGCCAAAAATAGGGATGCAACACGAGGACTTCCCAGGGGGTCACCCATCCTAGTACTACTCTCGCCCAAGCACGCTTAACTTCGGAGTTCTGATGGGATCCGGTGCGTTAGTGCTGGTATGATCGCATCCAACATTCCATGCGCTCTAAATTCTCTTAATACCTTTCATCCTTCCGCTTTAAGTGCGAAGGTGTAAAACCTTAAAACGACATAACTTTACGCTCATTTATCCACTTTACGCGTTTCCTCTTTTAATTTTAAGTATTTTTCGCGGGCATAGGCATTGAAAAACAATAACAACAAGCCGCACCCGACGATAATATCACAATTATAGGGCCCGTAACGCCTAGCGACGCGCCCATCGCACTGGGGCCGCATGGAACGACGACATCGCAACTAGACGCTTTACGAGTATCGCCTTCGAGGCCAAGGAGTAATGACACGTCAGGCGCAACGGTAAAGTCCCGCAGGCGTGGTTAGTAATCGTAATTATATATTATTCCTTTATTTTTTTCTTCGTTTTTTTTTTTTAAATAATCATTGTTCCACGTAAACAAAAAAATAGCATTCACGTTGCTTTCGAATCTAACAAATCTAACGTTTTCAATTCAATCAAATAAGCAAGATAAAAATTTGCCAAAAATAGGGATGCAACACGAGGACTTCCCAGGGGGTCACCCATCCTAGTACTACTCTCGCCCAAGCACGCTTAACTTCGGAGTTCTGATGGGATCCGGTGCGTTAGTGCTGGTATGATCGCATCCAACATTCCATGCGCTCTAAATTCTCTTAATACCTTTCATCCTTCCGCTTTAAGTGCGAAGGTGTAAAACCTTAAAACGACATAACTTTACGCTCATTTATCCACTTTACGCGTTTCCTCTTTTAATTTTAAGTATTTTTCGCGGGCATAGGCATTGAAAAACAATAACAACAAGCCGCACCCGACGATAATATCACAATTATAGGGCCCGTAACGCCTAGCGACGCGCCCATCGCACTGGGGCCGCATGGAACGACGCATCGCAACTAGACGTTTTACGAGTATCGCCTTCGAGGCCAAGGAGTAATGACACGTCAGGCGAAACGGGTAAAGTCCCGCAAGCGTGGTTAGTAATCGTAATTATATATTATTTCTTTAGTTTTTTCATAATTATTTTCATCGTTTGTTTTTTTTTTTTAAATAATCATTTTTCCACGTTCACGTTGCTTTCGAATCTAACAAATCTAACGTTTTCAATTCAATCAAATAAGCAAGATAAAAATTTGCCAAAAATAGGGATGCAACACGAGGACTTCCCAGGGGGTCACCCATCCTAGTACTACTCTCGCCCAAGCACGCTTAACTTCGGAGTTCTGATGGGATCCGGTGCGTTAGTGCTGGTATGATCGCATCCAACATTCCATGCGCTCTAAATTCTCTTAATACCTTTCATCCTTCCGCTTTAAGTGCGAAGGTGTAAAACCTTAAAACGACATAACTTTACGCTCATTTATCCACTTTACGCGTTTCCTCTTTTAATTTTAAGTATTTTTCGCGGGCATAGGCATTGAAAAACAATAACAACAAGCCGCACCCGACGATAATATCACAATTATAGGGCCCGTAACGCCTAGCGACGCGCCCATCGCACTGGGGCCGCATGGAACGACGACATCGCAACTAGACGCTTTACGAGTATCGCCTTCGAGGCCAAGGAGTAATGACACGTCAGGGCAACGGGTAAAGTCCCGCAGGCGTGGTTAGTAATCGTAATTATATATTATTTCTTTATTTTTATCATAATTATTTTCTTCGTTTGTTTTTTTTTAAAAATAATAAAAAAATAGCATTCACGTTGCTTTCGAATCTAACAAATCTAACGTTTTCAATTCAATCAAATAAGCAAGATAAAAATTTGCCAAAAATAGGGATGCAACACGAGGACTTCCCAGGGGGTCACCCATCCTAGTACTACTCTCGCCCAAGCACGCTTAACTTCGGAGTTCTGATGGGATCCGGTGCGTTAGTGCTGGTATGATCGCATCCAACATTCCATGCGCTCTAAATTCTCTTAATACCTTTCATCCTTCCGCTTTAAGTGCGAAGGTGTAAAACCTTAAAACGACATAACTTTACGCTCATTTATCCACTTTACGCGTTTCCTCTTTTAATTTTAAGTATTTTTCGCGGGCATAGGCATTGAAAAACAATAACAACAAGCCGCACCCGACGATAATATCACAATTATAGGGCCCGTAACGCCTAGCGACGCGCCCATCGCACTGGGGCCGCATGGAACGACGACATCGCAACTAGACGCTTTACGAGTATCGCCTTCGAGGCCAAGGAGTAATGACACGTCAGGCGCAACGGGTAAAGTCCCGCAGGCGTGGTTAGTAATCTTAATTATATATTATTTCTTTATTTTTTTCATAATTATTTTCTTCGTTTGTTTTTTTTTAAAAATAATCATTGTTCTACGTTAAAAAAATGTCTCGAATCTAACAAATCTAACGTTTTCAATTCAATCAAATAAGCAAGATAAAAATTTGCCAAAAATAGGGATGCAACACGAGGACTTCCCAGGGGGTCACCCATCCTAGTACTACTCTCGCCCAAGCACGCTTAACTTCGGAGTTCTGATGGGATCCGGTGCGTTAGTGCTGGTATGATCGCATCCAACATTCCATGCGCTCTAAATTCTCTTAATACCTTTCATCCTTCCGCTTTAAGTGCGAAGGTGTAAAACCTTAAAACGACATAACTTTACGCTCATTTATCCACTTTACGCGTTTCCTCTTTTAATTTTAAGTATTTTTCGCGGGCATAGGCATTGAAAAACAATAACAACAAGCCGCACCCGACGATAATATCACAATTATAGGGCCCGTAACGCCTAGCGACGCGCCCATCGCACTGGGGCCGCATGGAACGACGACATCGCAACTAGACGCTTTACGAGTATCGCCTTCGAGGCCAAGGAGTAATGACACGTCAGGCGCAACGGTAAAGTCCCGCAGGCGTGGTTAGTAATCGTAATTATATATTATTCCT
>ML400182.1:175744-203212 GCA_005239525.1 Nicotiana knightiana | reverse complement strand
TGAAACAAGTGCAAATGTAATTTGGAGATAACCAAATTGAGAAAAAAACATTAAAACTGCATTGCCACAATAATAATTTGAAATTAACTTGAACTAGGTAAATATTTAATTACTCACTAATTTTATCAAGTACTGTTTTAGAAATGCAATATAACTAAGAGGGACACAACTGCAGACCAAAAATGTTTTTAAATATACGAAAATTACTACGAATAGAATTATGCGATTAATTGTATACATGACACTATAGAATGTACAATTGGAAGCAACTCGTAATATCGAAATGTCCTGGGTCGTCAAAAGAACCTTCATTTGATGTCGTTTTGAGTAGCCTTAACTTTCATAATATGAGACTTATCATAACTTCATTTGATATTTTTTTATTTGCGTGCGTGGTTCGCGTCGCTTTTCGAAAAGCTTTTATGTGAAATTTTGAAGAAAATAAAAATTTTGACTAAAATGAGGCTAGAGTTGACCACTTCCAACGTTATAGGTAAATGATCCCGGATCGGTGTTTAGCGATTTCGGTAAGTAGGTATTGTGATTTTGGACTTGGGCGTATTGATTCATATCCAATCCGAACTCAACAATGAGTGAAAACAGTCATTGCAATAATAATACCCAACTAGAGTCAGTGACGAATTTCTCAGAGAAATTATAATGGGTGTTGAGGTAGATACTTTAAGAGAGAACGTGAAAATAACTAAATTATATTTCCAAACAAAAAGTGATTGTTGTCCAAATTAACACTATGAGATTAAACTAACTAAAAGCAACTAGAGAGAGTAAATTATTTTTGGTGTTTTTTAAGAAATGGGGTGTAACCACCCGGTCGGTCATTTTAAGAATTTACGCCCCAATCCCCTATCAACCTCTTCTCCCATGTCTATTTATATTATTGGAACTTGCCGGAGCGTTGAGTAATGAAATCCGGGGTGATTTTGGACACGTAATCCATAAATATGGAATTTAGCTTAATCTGGCCGTAGCTAGAGTTGTGTGAAGACGGATCCGGAATGGAATTCCGTCGACTCTGTTAACTCCGTTGGGTGATTTCGGAGTTAGGAGCGTGTTTCGGAATGTATTTTCAAGGTCGGTTGTGGATTTAGGCTTGAATTGGCGAAAGTTAGAATTTCGACGATTTTAGCCGATAGGTGAGATTTTGATATCGGACTCGGAATGGAATTCTGAAAACGACAGCAAGCCCATAATGTCATTTATGACCTGTGTGAAAAATTTGAGGTCATTCGAATGAGTTTAGACGTGTTTCGGCATCGGATGTGAATTCTAGAAATTTCCTAAGTTCTTAGGCTTGAATCTATGCATAATTGATGATTTTGATGTTATGAGATCCGTTTTTAAGGCTCGACCAAGTTTGAACAAGGTACTAGGGTCAGTTGGTAAGTTTGGTTGAGGTCCCGGGGGCCTCGGGGTTGTTTCGGATGCCCAACGGGTGAGTTTTGTGAATTTGAGAACAACTAAACCATTCTGGTTCTGCTGTCTCGCGCCTGCGATGGTATTTCCGCATGTGCTGACACACAGGTGCGAAGGGGGTGCCGCAGGTGCGACCCCAGGCCATTAAATGAATTTCCGCACCTACGATGGTATTTTCGCAAGTGCGGGAATGCAGGTGCGGGAACGCAGGTGCGAAAGGGGTACCGCAGGTGCGACCCAAGGCCACTTAATGAACTTCCGCACCTGCGATTGGGTTTCCGCTGGTGAGGCACCGCAGGTGCGATCCCAGTGTCGCAGGTGCGAAATGTCTGGGCAACTTATACCAAAGATCCAAGGGTTTGAATTTCATAATTCCAAAATTGATTCTGAGCTCGGAACTTGGCGATTTTCAGTGGGATTTGAAGAGGAGAATCATAGGTAACGTTTTCTAACCTTAATCCCCTTATATATCGTTAATCTCTATCATTTTCCTAAATCTAATCAACGAAATTGGATGAAAAACCATGGAAATGGGATGAAATTTTCCCAAGTAGAAATATGAGGATTTAGGGAGATTTAGACGTCGGATTTTGTTGATTCTTGTTCGAGTGGATTCACGAGCAAATAGGTATTCGGGAAATATAAAATTTAACCGATTCCGAGACATGGGCCTGGGGGAATTTTGGGGAGAATTTCCTAATTTCGTGTATTAGCTTATAAGTAATTAGCTATTTTGTTCTCTTGAAGTGATATTTACACCATGCAATCGATCTGAATAGATTTGGACCACCCGGAGTCATACTCGTGGCAAGAGCGTGGTATTGAGTTGATTAGCGGCAATCAAGGTAAGTGGCTTGCCTAATTCTGTGTTGGGGACTTTCACTTAGGCATTTTATACTGATTTTAATTACGTGGACGCCGTGTATGTGAGGTGACGAGTGCGTACACAAGTCATTGTTGCTAAAATCCTATTTCTACTCCCATGAAATCGCTCATTTTCGTTCTTATATTATTGTTTTCCTATCTTAATTGAGTAGATAGCCTAAGAGTAAGCATGCCTACCTGTTCTGACTTGATTTCCTCTTATTTTCTACTAGTCACATCATGCTTAGGTAGTTTTACTCTATTCTTACCTGTTATTTTTCCTAAACTGTTTTATTGAGCCATAATTGACATACTTATGCCTCATTTGACGTCGTCACTACTTTACTGCAGTTAGGCTTGGCACTTACGGAGTACCAAATGTGGAGTACTCACACCCTTTCCTGCGCATGTTTTCCCCATGTGCAGATCCAAGTACCAGCACCCAGTATCGTGGCTAGGAGTCGTCCTATCAGCAGCCAGGAGACCGCGAGGTAATTCTTCCGCGTCCGCAGAATCCCACGAGTCCCCTTTTACTCTAGTATAGGCATAGAAGACTTTTATATTTTATTTTTTCCACTATTTCATTGTATAGAGCTACATTTAGTACAGAGTTGTGACTATGGTGACATTCCGGGTTTTGGGAAGTAAAAATATATATGCTGAGCAGCTACGTTATATCTACTTGAGTTCTTTTCTGTCCTTATTTTATTGATTATGTCATTTCCGCAAATCTTAGGCTTACCTAGTCATAGAGACCAGGTGCCGTCACGATACCTTTCAGAGGGTAAATTGGGTCGTGACAAGTTTGTATCAGAGCGTCTAGGTTCATACGAGTCACAAGTCACAAGCCGGTTTATTAGAGTCTCGCGGATCGGTGCGAAGACGTCCGTATCTATGTTCGAGAGGCTATGTAACTGTTAAGAACAATCAAATTCTTTGGAATTCCTTCTCGTGCTAGTTGTTGTCATCAAATTCTTAAGTTCTATTATATTCTTGCTTGGAGATGGTTCGTACCCGTACCGGACGTAGTTATGACCAGACACCCGAGCCCCCAGTCAGAGCCACCGAGGCAGGGGCCGGGGCAGAGGACGAGCACGCGGTGCAGCCCGAGCATCGACTAGAGTAGAGGTAGAGAAGCACCCAACAACTACAGTTGGAGGGGCACAGGAGGTCCCTACTGTTAATCCAGACCTCCAAGAGACATTGGCCCAGTTCTTGAGTGTCTTCAGTACTCTGTCTCAGGCGGGTCTACTTCCGATAACTCCAGCTACATCCTAGGCTGGAGGAGGGGCACAGACTCCCGCAACCGGTACTCCTGAGCAGAGAGTTCATATTGGGCAAGTTCCAGAGTATATTCCTATGCCCCCAGCAGCTCCAGCTCAGCATGAGACTAGGATAGTTGTTCCTGAGGTAGAGCAGCTCCAACTTGAGAGGTACAAGAAGTACCACCCACCTGAGTTCAGCAGACTAGCTTCGGATGACGCCCTGGTTTTTCTTGAGGGGTGTCATCGCATTCTCCACACTATGGTTATTGTGGAGACGAGTGGGGTTTCTTTCACTGCTTTCCAGCTGAGGGGAGCAACTTATCAGTGGTGGCGTGCTTTTGAGCTTAGTAGCCCGGACGAGGCAACTTCACTTACTTAGGCTCAGTTTTCCGAGATGTTCTTACTTGAGTTTGCCCCTCAGAGTTTCAGGGATGCTTGGCGTGTGGAGTTTGAGCAGCTATGCCAGGGTTCCATGAATGTGTCAGTGTATGCAGTCCGTTTCAGCGGTTTGGCTCGCCATGCACCAGCTTTGGTTGTCACTGTCAGAGAGAGGGTTCGACACTTTATTTAGGGACTCCACCCCAGTATTCGGACCAGCTTGGTCAGAGAACTGGAGACCGATATTACTTAATAGTAGGATGTGAGTATTTCCCGGAGGATTGAGACTATGTAAGCCCGGGACAGGGAGGAGAGAGAGGCCAAGAGGTCTCAAGAGACTGGCCATTTTTTAGGATCCCGTGCACCAGCAACACACTATGGTAGGGGTTTTGTGAGTCACCCTATTCATTTAGCTCTTACAGTAGCCAACGGTATTCCAGCTCCTCCTAAACCTCAGGAGCCTTATTATGCACCACGAGTATCTCAGGTGTCTCCTGCTCTAGGTGCTATCACTGGCCAGCACAGCAGGCCAGTTCAGAGTCAGCAGCGGCCGCCACGTCCTCTGAGGGGTTGTTTTGAGTGTGGTGACCCTCGTCATATGATCAGAGATTTCCCCAGAGTGAGGAGGGGTGCACCACCTCAGACTTATCAGGTTCCACGTCTTCCACCATGTCCTCCAGCTATTCTTCCAACCCCAGCTGCTACCCCACCACCTCAGGCAGCTCGAGGTGAGGTCGAGGCCGCCCTAGAGGGGGAGGCCAGGCCAGGTACTATGCTCTTCCGTCCCGGTCCGAGGCTATTGCTTCAGGTTCAGCCATTACAGGTATTGTTCTCGTTTGTCATAGGGATGCATCGGTATTATTGACCAAGGCTCTACATATTCATATGTGTCTTCTTATTTTTCTACACATTTGGGGATAGCCCGGGATTCCTTGAGTTACCCTGTTTATGTTTCTACTCAGGTGGTAGATTCTCTTGTTGTGGAACGCGTATATCAGTCATGTTTGATTGTTATCAGTGGTTTTGAGACCAGAGCTGATTTATTACTACTCAGTATGGTAGGTTTGTATGTTATATTGGGTATGGACTGGCTGTCTCCCTATTCTTGATTGTCATGCCAAGACCGTGACACTGTCTATGCCAGGATTTCCGAGGTTAAAGTGGAGAGGTTCCTTGGAGTATTCTCCCCGCCAAGTCATTTCTTTTCTTAAGGCTCAACGGATGGTTGGTAAGGGGTGTGATGCATATTTGGCTAATGTGAGAGATGTTAGTACTGAGACACCTACAGTTGAGTCAGTTCCAGTTGTCAGGGACTATTCTGATGTATTTCCAACTGATCTTCCGGGTATACCACCCGATACAGACATTGATTTCGGCATTAACTTGTTGCCGGGCACTCAGCCCACTTACATTCCTCCTTATTTCATGGCTCCTCCTGAGTTGAAAGAGTTGAAGGAGAAGTTACAGGAGTTGCTAGAGAAGGGATTCATCAGGCCCAGTGTATCACCTTGGGCGCTCCGGTATTATTTGTGAAGAAAAAGGATGGCTCGATGTGTATGTGTACTGACTACCGGCAGCTGAATAAGGTGACAGTGAAGAACAATACCCATTGCCTCGTATTGATGATCTATTCGACCAATTACAGGGTACTATGGTGTTCTCCATGATTGATCTACATTTCGGTTATCATCAGTTGAAGATTCGGGAACCGGATATCCCGAAGACTGCCTTCAGGACTAGATATGGCCACTATGAGTTCCTTGTTATGTCATTTAGGCTGACGAATGCCCTAGCTGCCTTCATGCACTTGATGCACAACATATTTCGGCCTTATTTGATAATTTTGTCATTGTGTTCATTGATGACATTCTAGTATATTCTAGGTCCCATGAGGACCATGAGCAGCACTTGAGGACTGTGCTTCAGATATTGAGGGAGAAGAAGTTGTATGCCAAGTTTTCTAAGTGTGAATTTTGGCTTGATTCTGTGGCATTCCTAGGCCACGTGGTGTCTTCGGATGGGATCAAGGTAGATACGAAGAAGGTGGAGGCGGTACAGAGTTGGCCCAGACCGTCCTCAGATACTGAGATCCATAGTTTCCTCAGTTTGGCTGGGTATTATCGCTTTTTTGAGGAGGGATTTACATCCACTTCAGTGCCTATGACCAGACTGACCTAGAAGGGTGCATCTTTTGTATGGACTGAGGAGTTTGAGGAGAGCTTTCAGAAGCTCAAGACAGCCCTGACTACAGCTCCTACGTTGGTTTTGCCTACCTGTTCCGGATCCTATATAGTTTATTGTGATGCTTCGAGGATTGGCTTAGGAGCGGTGTTGATGCAGGACGCTACGGTGATTGCCTACGAGTCCAGACAGTTGAAGGTCCATAAGAAAAACTACCTTGTTCATAATCTCGAGTTGGCAGCGATTGTTCACGCCCTAAAGATATGGTGTCATTATTTATATGGTGTTCCCTGTTAGATATTCACGGATCACCGGAGTTTGCAGAACATATTCAGGCAGAAAGAACTAAATTTGCGCCAGCGTAGGTGGTTGGAGTTGCTAAAGGACTATGACATCACTATATTATACCACCCGGGGAAGGCCAATGTGGTGGCCGACGCCTTGAGTCGCCGGGCGGAGAGTTTGGGGAATTTGGCATACCTTCATGCAGCTGAGAGGCCTCTAGCCTTAGATGTTCAGTCCTTAGCCAGTTAGTTCGTAAGGTTGGATCTTTCTAAGCCTTGCCGGGTATTAGCTTGTGTGGTTGCTTGATCTTCCCTTCATGACCGTATCAGAGAGCGCCAGTATGATGATCCCCACCTTTTGGTTCTTCAGAATAGAGTCCGGTGCGGTGATGCCAGAGATGTGACTATAGTAGATGATGGGGTGATGGGGATGCAGGGTTGTATATGTGTGCCCAACGTGGATATTCTTCGGGATTTGATTTTTGAGGAGGCCCATAGTTCCCGGTATTCCATCCATCCGGGTACCGCGAAGATGTACCAGGATCTGAGACAGCACTATTGGTGGCGAAGAATAAAGAAGGATATAGTGGATCTTGTAGCCAAGTGTCTCAACTATCAGCAAGTCAAATGTGAGCATCAGACACCGGGAGGGTTACTTCAGCAAATTGAGCATCCAGAGTGGAAGTGGGAGTGGATCACCATGGACTTTGTGGTTGGACTTGCTCGGACTTTGAGGAAGCATGATGCTATTTGGGTGATTGTGGATCGGCTGACCAAATCAGCCCATTTAATTCCAGTACTGACTAAATATTCATCGGAGAGGTTGGCTGAGATTTATATAAGAGAGATTGTTTACCTCCACGGTATTCTAGTATCTATCATTTCAGATAGAGGTACACAGTTCACCTCACGGTTCTGGAGAGCCGTTCATCAGAAGTTAGGCACCAGGGTAGAGTTGAGCACAACTTTTCTCCCTCAGATGGACGGGCAGTCCGAGCGCACGGTTCAGATTCTCGAGGATATGCTCCATGCCTATGTGATGGATTTTGGAGGGTCATGGGATCGATACTTGCCTTTTGTAGAGTTTTCTTATAACAACAGCTACCAGTCCAGCATTCAGATGGCGCCGCATGAGGCTTTGTATGGTAGGCAATGCAGGTCTCTCGTGGGATGGTTTGAGCCGGGCAAGGCCCAATTTTTGGGTACAGACTTGGTTCAGGATGCCCTGGACAAGGTGAAGGTGATTCAGGAGAGACTTCGCACAGCTCAGTCCAGGCAGAAGAGCTATGCGGACCAGAAGGTTTGTGACTTGTCATTTATGGCTGGTGATCGGGTTTTGCTTCGGGAATCGCCTATGAAGTGCGTCATGAGGTTCGGGAATAAAGGCAAGCTGAGTCCGAGATTTATTGGCCCTTTTGAGGTGTTATGACGTGTTGGGGAGGTTGCTTATGAGCTAGCCCAGCCTCCCAGCCTAGCAGGGGTTCATCCGGTGTTCCACATCTCCATGCTCCGGAAGTATCACAGTGACCCGACTTATATCTTGGATTTCATCTTAGTCCAATAAGACAAGGATCTATCATATGTTGATGAGCCTGTGGCTATATTGGACAGGCAGGTCAGAAAGATCAGGTCAAAGGATATTGCGTCGGTAAAGGTTCAGTGGAGGGGTCAGCCAGTCAAGGAGGTGACTTGGGAGACCGAGAAGGATATGCGGAGTCAGTACCCTTATCTTTTCCCAGATTCAGGTATGTTTCTATGCTCGTTCGAGGACAAACGATTTTCTTAAGAGGGAGAGGATGTAACGACCCGGTTAGTCATTTTAACAATTTGCACCCCAATCCCCTATCAACCGCTTCTCCCATGTCTATTTATGTTATTGGAACTTGTCGGAGCGTTGAGTGATGACATCCGGGGTGATTTTTGACACATAGTCCGTAAATGTGGAATTTAGCTTTAGAAATTTGGCCGTAGCTAGAGTTGTGTGAAGATGGATCCGGAATGGAATTCCGTCAACTCCGTTAGCTCTGTTGGGTGATTTTGGGGTTATGAGGGTATTCAGAATGTGTTTACGAGGTCGGTTATGGATTTAGGCTTGAATTGGCGAAAGTTAGAATTTTGGCGATTTCGGCCGAAAGGTGAGATTTTGATATCGGACTCGGAATGGAATTTCGAAAGCGAAAATAGGCCCATAATGTCATTTATGACCTGTGTGAAAAATTTGAGTCATTCAGATGAGTTTAGACGTGTTTCTGCATCGGATGTGAATTCTAGAAATTTCCTAAGTTCTTAGGCTTGAATCTATGCATAATTGATGATTTTGATGTTATGACATGTGTTTTTAAGGCTCGACCAAGTTTGAACAAGGTAATAGGGTCAGTTGGTAGGTTTGGTTGAGGTTGCGGGGGACTCGGGGTTGTTTCGGATGGCCAACGGGTGAGTTTTGTGAATTTGAGAAAACCTGAACCATTCTGGTTCTGGTGTCTCGCACCTGCGATGGTATTTCCGCAGGTGCAGACACGCAGGTGCGAAGGGGGTGCAGCAGGTGCGACCCCAGGCCATTAATGAATTTTCGCACCTGCGATGGTATTTCTGCAGGTGCGGAAACGCAGGTGCGAAATGGGTGCCACAAGTGCGATCCAAGGCCACTTAATGAACTTCCACTCCTGCGATTGGGTTTTTGCAGGTGAGGCACCGCAGGTGTGATCCCAGTGTCGCAGGTGCGAAATGTCTTGGCAGTTTATACCAAAAATCCGAGAGTTTGAATTTCATAATTCAAAATTCGATTGTGAGCTCGGAACTTTGTGATTTTCAGTGGGATTTGAAGAGGAGAATCACAGGTAACATTTTCTAACCTCAATCCCTTTATATATCATTAATCTCTATCATTTTCCAATCTAATCAATGAAATTGGATGGAAAACCATGGAAATGGGATGAAATTTTCCCAAGTAAAAATCTGAGGATTTAGGGAGATTTAGACGTTGGATTTTGTTGATTCTTGTTCGAGTGGGTTCATGAGCGAATGGGTGTTCGGGAAATATAAATTTTACCTGATTCCGAGACATGGGCCCGGGGGACTTTTGGGGCGAATTTCCTAATTTCGCATATTAGCTTATAAATAATTTGCTATTTTGTTCCCTTGAAGTGATATTTACACCATGCAATTGATTTTAATAGATTTGGACCACCCGGAGTCAGATACTCGTGGCAAGAGCGTGGTATTGAGTGGACGCCGTGTACGTGAGGTGACGAGTGCCTACACGGGTCATTGTTGCTAAAATCCTATTTTTACTCCCATGAAATCGCTCATTTTCATTCATATATTACTGTTTTCCTATATTAATTGAGTAGATAGCGTAAGAGTAAGCATGCCTACCTGTTCTGACTTGATTTCCTCTTATTTGCTACTAGTCACATCATGCTTAGGTAGTTTTACTCTATTCTTACCTGTTGTTTTTCCTAGACTGTTTAATTGAGCCATAATTGACATACTTATACTTTGCATATTTAAATTGGGACTACGGACCGAGATCTGGGAGCTTTCCCCCTGTACTGCATTTCATATTTAAATTGGGCCTACGGACCGAGATCCGGGAGCTTTCCCCCTGTACTGAAACACATATTTAAATTGGGACTACAGACAGAGATCCGGGAGCTTTCCCCCTGTATTGCATAGCATATTTAAGTTGGGACTACATACTAAGATCCGGGAGCTTTCCCCGTGTACTGCATTGCACATTTACTGTTGAGATATATGCTGTGCTGAGCCGAGGGCTCTCTTTCTGTTATTAAATCTTTCTGTTTGCATTAATCCTGTTTATCATTGCTTATCTATTTTTCACTGTTTTAAATTGTATATTGACTTGTTTTACAAACTCAGTAGGGCGACCTCGTCACTACTTGACTGGGGTTAGGCTTGGCACTTACGGAGTACCGAATGTTGAGTACTCACGCCCTTTCCTGCGCATGTTTTCCCCATATGCAGATCCAAGTACCAGCACCCAGTATCATGGCTAGGAGGTGTCCTATCAACAACCAGGAGATTGCGAGGTAATTCTGCCGCGTCCGCAGAATCCCACGAGTCCCCTCTACTCTAGTATAAGCATAGAAAACTTGTATATTTTTTTCCACTATTTCATTGTATAGAGCTACGTTCAGTACAGAGGTTGTGACTATGGTGACATTCCGAGTTTTGGGAAGTAAAATGTATATGCTGAGCAGCTACGTTATATCTACTTGAGTTCTTTTCTATCCTTATTTTATTGATTCTGTCATTTCCGCAAATCTTAAGCTTACCTAGTCATAGAGACTAGGTACCGTCACGATAACTTTGGGAGGGTAAATTGGGTCGTGACATGGGGAAAAGTCTAGGGATGTAACTTTCACCTAGGTGCAAACCTAATGGGTATAACAAGTTAATGATTGCCTTGCAGATCAAGACATATTATAACTCTCAGTTATAGAGTGGTTATGCCCAAATTGGATTTCTAAAGTCCAACTGGGTAGCAATTCAAACAATTGATACGAGTCCAAGTCGGGTTTTCCCTATCTCTAGTTTAAAACCATTTAATCAAGTTTTCCTATACTAAGTCCCTCTTTGTAACGACCCGACCAGTCGTTTTGAGCAAATTTCACTATGCTAGGTAGTTTTAGAACATGAATAGCTCCTTATGATGTGTTATGACTTATGTAAATAGTTGGTTTTGGTTTTCAGGTTATTCGGAATTTATTTGGAAGAATGATTCTCAACTAGAAGCCTTAAATTTTAAAGATTAGACCATGTTTGACTTTTTAGAATTTGATCTCGGATTGGATTTCTGATGGTTCCATTAGCTCCGTTGGATGATTTTGGACTTAGGAGCACATTCGGATTGTTATTGGAGGTCCGTGGTAGAATTAGGCTTGAATTGGCGAAAGTTGAAAATTTGGCGATTTTGGTCGGCAGTGAAAAATTTAAGTATCAGGGTGGGAATGGAATTTCAGAAGTTGAAGTAGGTTCGTAGCATCAATTGTGATGTGTGTGCAAAATTTGAGGTTATTCGGACGTGGTTTGGTAGGTTTCGGCACCGTTGGAGAATTTTGAAAGTTTAGAAGTTTATAGGCTTGAATCCGAGGTTAATTTGATATTTTGGTGTGGTTTTGAGTGTTCCGAGGGTTTGACTAAGTTTGTATATTGATATAGGTCTGGTTGGTATCATTGGTTTGAGGTCCCGAGGGCCTCAGGTGTGTTTTGGGTGATTTAACATATTGAATTGTGATGACCCAAAAGGTCATCTTATGAATTACGACTCTATTCTAGGCTCATTAGCCCTAAAAAGACTAATTTTAATTTCCCCAATTTGCGTGCGGAGTCCGGGCGTGAATCTGGAAAGCTTTTATGTGAAAATATGAAACGCAGTGCTCAACTCGACATGAGTACCTAACTCTCTCTGCACGACCCTCCAAAACTGAGTAGCTCTGTGAGAAATGATAGAAATATGAACCCCATGCAATCAGACAATCTCCCTGATATAAATTTCAGCTAACCTCTCTAAAGAATAAGTAGTACCAACAGGAATGAAGTGCGCTTAAAAATTTTGTTTTAGTTGACTATGGTTAACATTTTGAGTAAACGGACCCGGATCTGTGTTCCGACGATCACGGGAGATCCACAGTAATATATGGGAGTTGGGCATATGCCCGGAATTGAATTCTGAGGTCCCTAGCGTTAGAATATAATTTTTGAAGAAAATTATTGTGGTGGTTTTTAAAAGAAATAAAGAAATAAATTAATGTTTGAACTCGTTGGTATCGGTCCCGTATTTTTGTTCCGGGGTCTGGTACAAGTTTGTTATAATATTTAAGTCCTATCTGTGAAATTATATGAGAATCCGAGTTGGTTTGATATGATTCGGACATCTAGTTGAAAAGTTAGGAATTTGAGTGTTCTTGAGAAAATCTTGAGTTTTGAGGTTAAATTTGTAATTTTTGTAGTTATTTTGATGATTTGATCGCACGAGCAAGTCCATATGATGTTTTTAGACTTATGTGCACGTTTGGTTTGGAACCCCGAGGGCTCGAGTGAGTTTTGGGTAGGCTACATAGTGTCTAGACTTAGAGAAAAATTGCACAGCAAAAATCTGGTGTTGGCAAACCTCTGATCTCGCATTTGCGAGATTAGAATTTGCAAATGTGAAGTCTTGGGCCAGCCTCAGATCTCACAATTGCGAGAACCTGGTCGCAAATGCGAGACCTCAATATGTCACAAATGCGACAAGTTCATCGCATTTGCTGTCACGACCCAGAATTCACTAAGGTCGTGATGGCGCCGGACACCATTGTCAGGCAAGCCAGCACTCAATAGATAATTTAAATTCTTATTTTAGTATTTTGAAATCGTTACTTTTCATTTCATTATATGAAAATCAATAAAATTTCCTGAGTAAATGACGATTTTTAACAATTCATTTAACAAATACATAACCCCCGTCATCCCAGAACCTGGTGTCACAAGTGCATGAGCAATTTCTAAGAAAAATCAAAGAAATACAATAACCATCCAGGATACAAATGGGACAGTAAAGAAAGTACAACTCAATAATCTGAAGGAGACTCTGCTGGTTGCGGGTCGTCTCGAGAGGTGCAGCTCACCTAAGTCCCCATATCAACCATGCCACAACGCCAAGCGGGGCCACTAGATATACATGTACATGTGGAACAAAATGCACAACAAGTGTAGCATGAGTACGAAAACAACGTGTACCCATTAAGTATCCCGCCTAACCTCGAAGAGGTAGTGACGAGAGGTCGACTTTGACACTTACTAGAGGTCAAATTAATATAATCAAGTGTGATGTCAAACATGGATGTTATTATCAAATAACATATAACAGCATGAAAGGACAACTTCTTTCATAAATTATAAATCCCAGTTCCCGTCATCTCAGTTAACAACTCATATCTTAAGGCAATTAAAAAGTTCAAATCACATATGGTATCCAGCAAATATCATGCGCAGGAAGTGCCGAGGGTCGAATGGCCCGAACCAACATAAATGTAAATTGTGCACTGCCGAAGGGTCGAACGACGCGAACCATAGATGCATCTATTAACCCGCCGTGGAGTACGACCCGCTCCCATGAGAGTAGTGTAAGAAATCACCCTGCTCGCGGAATATAAATCGAAGCGGTCACACATAATCACACACATTCAAACAGCCCACCCCGACTACATCGGGATAACAAGTAACCAAGAAAATTTCAATTTCTCTTTTAATAGTCACGAAGATAGTATTTAAAACTTTTCTAGAAATGCATTTTCTAAGATCGTTAAGGTTTAAACATCTTTAAATTCATCAGTAATGTTACAAGTACGGCAAACAAAACATGCTTTTGGGTCCTAGACTACCCGGACATAAGCATAATAGTAGCTACGCACAGGCTCTCGTCACCTCGTACGTACGTAGCCCTTACACAGTAGCACATATTTAATTATTTCACCTATGGGGACAGTTCTCTCTTACAAGGTTAGAATGGAGACTTACCTTGCTCCGAAGATTCATAACCGGCTTCCAAACCTTTCCGATGACTTAAATTGATGCACAACGCCCCAAAACTATTCAAATAACGGGCAAACCAATGAAAATATATTCTACTACTTATAACAATTCAATTTATATAAATTCCCAACTCTGCTCGGAGGATTATGAAATTTATTGAAGATAAAGATTACCCATTACTTTACAAACTCAAATATATAATCCTCTTTCAATTTCATGCCCAAATTCGTGGTAAAATCCAAAAATACAAATTCTAGGTCTTTCTTCAAAAATCCCAAATTTCTACTAATTTTCAGGTCTAAATCCATATAAAATCATGTATTTAACTCAAAAATTGGGAAGTAAGCACTTACCTCTACTAGTTGATGAAGATGGCACTCGACATTGCTCCAAAATCGGATCCCATGGTCGAAATAAAAATAAAATTGAGCCAAAACCTCGTCTTAAAATAACACACCGCCCAACCCGCTTTTTTGCACATGCGGTCAACCTGCCGCATATGCGGCTCCGCACCTGCGGAACCATTGCAGGTGCGGTCTTAACTAACTCGACCACGCCCGCATTTGCGGAGCCCGGACTACTCCTGCGGTCTCGCTTCTGCGGGAGCTGCGCCGCACCTGCGCCCCCAGCCAAGTCAACCCCAGCCACATCCGCTTCTGCGACACCAAGGCCGCACCTGCGGCCAAAACCTCGCAGGTGCGGTCACAACACTTACCAACATCCTTAGTTTTTTTTTTCTCAAATTCCAAATTCAATCCGTTTACCACCTGGAATCCACCCGAGCCCCCCGTCCAATCACACCAACCTATTCCAAAATATAATGCGGACCTTCTCGAGGTCTCAAATCACATCAAACAACGCTAAAACCATGAATTACACTCAAATTCGAGCTTAATGAACTTTAAAATTTCCAACTTCTACATTCGATGCCGAAACCTATCAAATCACGTTCGATTGACCCCAAATATTGCACACAAGTCGCGTTCAATATTACGAACCTGATCCAACTTTCGGAATCAAAATCCGACCCCGAAATCAAAGTTTCCACTTCCGGTTCAATTCCTAAAAAACCTTCAAATTTCTAACTTTATCCAAATGACTCCAAAATGACCTGCGGGCCACCGAATTCAATTCCGATCGCGCTTCTAACACCAGAATCACTATACGGAGCTATTCCCAGACTCGTAATCCCAAAAGGAAATCAATAACACTAAAATGCACTTCAACCCAGACTCATGAAATTTCTTCCAAAATACTAACTTCCACAATATGCGCCGAAACGCTCCCGGGTCATCCAAAACCGGCTCCGAGCATACACCCAAGCCCAAAGTCATCATACAAACCTGCTGGAACCTTCAAATCCTGATTCTGAGGTCGTTTACTCAAAAATCCAATCTTAGTCAATTCTTCCAACTTAACGCTTCCGAAATGAGAACTTTCTTTCCAATTCGACTTCGAACTTCCTGAAATTCACTTTCGACCATGCCTACGAGTCATAATACCTGAAACAAAGCTGCTCGCAGCCTCAAACTGCCGAACGACGAGCTAGATCTCAAAACGACCGGTCGGGTCAATACATTCTCCCCCACTTAAACATACGTTCGTCCTCGAACATGCTAAGAACTGCTCTGGAGTGATCTGAAGTCACTATTTAATACCTCGTGCACCAACCTGTGCTACCGCCACTCAGTTGAGCATATTAGCTTGATCAAATCCGAAGATATCCTCTTTCATCCATACAATAAGTTCAGAATCCAGTTCTAACACCCGAAATCCTCTGCCAGGCCTGTTCCAATATATGAACACCGAATTAATCACTACACGAGGTACCAAAATATGATTGCATGTCTCTGCTGAATTAGCACCATACACCACATAGCTGATCATTTAACCATAATGACATTCCCTGACCTTAATGGCCAAAATTCCACGAATCTGATGCTACGAATGCACCTCATGACTTATATATAGGTCCTGCTGTAACACTTACGATACCTCCGCAATGGAGGAGAGGTGTACAAATTTATAACAAACTGTAGAGTCAACAAATCATTGAATCTCTCCTCTTGACTAGAATCATCACCTCATTACGAACCAAATAATGGTATCTGTCCTTTTCTTCACATAATCTTATCACACTGATCCCTGATCCAGTAATCTCGTCTCACCTAGTATGAACTGCTCAGACAACAAGTCATCCCAGACATAACCAACAGTCTCACATGATGCCACAATGCGCCAACATGCCAAACTCGAACATGATACATAAATAAATGACTCAGGAAGGGACTTTTCAACTCACGCAACTAATATGGACCTTCCTCGGAAAATAGGAAGCAAAACCCAAGAAAATAAATATGGGGAATCTTACTCAACATCACACTATTGCGGCATGCAACCCGATCCAAATAACATAGTTGTGGCGGCGTGCCACCCGATCCACACATAAGATTTACATAAGGAGATACACACCGAGCTAAATTTCTCATTACCACAAAATATCGAATATCGGTCATAAGTACGCTAAGTGCATAATACCATCCTGGGGGGACTGATAGAGCCATGCTACAAAACTCAAGCACAACTGAGGTGCGATATATATAGTCTGAATCTCAAGATCTATACTGCTCACACATCATCATCACTACGCGGAATCTCAACATATAAGAAATTATCAAGCCGTCTTCACAACTCACACGGCACAACGGAATATTACCTGAAATGAATGAAGATGGAACAACATCTGATGTTATAATATCCCTCCGAGAGAAGCACCATACTGAAACGAACACCTCTGACTCACATGGAGCCCATAATCATATTTAAATCCATTCACAACCTTAAAGCCGATTTCGCTCGCACCGAATGTCATGACCCCAAATATAAACCAGTCGTGATGGCGCCTATCGTGGAACTAGGCCAGCCAAAACTACACTTCAATCATAATAATCTTCCATTTACATCATTACTAAACTGATAACCCATAAAGGTTTCTTTTAAGCATTTATAAAACAAATAAAGCTACATCGAATATTAAATACAACCCCCGAGATCTCGGAGTCACTGGTCATGAGCATCTATAGAAAATATACAATTCAAAAAAAAAAAAACTCTATAAAGCAAGCAGGATAGAGAGCAGGATTGCGGACGCATGAAACTACCTAGAAAAATCTCCGAGAAATCTCTAGAAAATATACACAGCTCACTTTCCCCAAACACCTGGATCTACACACAAAGTGCATAGTGTAATGTGAGTATGCCAACTCAGTAGTAATGAAAATAAATCAGGTCTGAGCAGTAAGAAACACATAAAAATCAAATTATCAATTTCACAATAAGCACAACCTTGCTTTCCAACAATGTATACGTTAAATCGTCATGCTTAAAAGCAGATTTCAGTAAAAATCATTTGGAAATATACTTGCAAATAGTTTCAACATAACTTTCAAGAGGTTTAGTGTAAAAATGCTGAAAATCATAAAAAGCCCCTCGGGCGACACATATTTCATAAGTCCAGAGTGAAAGTGGTAAAATCATAAGTAGCCCATCGGGCAAAAACATGTATCAGAAACTGCCCCTCGGGCATACCTCACAGTCACAGTCACTCATAATCAACCCTCGGGAATACCTCACAGTCACTCATAATCAGCTCCTCTGGCAACCTCACAACCACTCATGCCTCCCAATCACTCATCACTCGGCACTCGCACTCAATAGGTACATGCGCTCACTAGGGGGTGTGTACAGACTCCGGAGGGGCTCCTTCATCCCAAGCGCTAATACCAAGCAAGCTCGTGGCATTTCATATCCTCACAATTAGGCCCTCGGCCTCACTCTGTCAGAAACACTCAAAAGCCCCTCGGGTGTATCAGTAAAACGGAGTACTCGACCCAAAACATCATTTTATATCTCAAAATAGTGTAAATAAGGCTGAGTTTCGAAATCAGTTAAACATATCATGACATAGTGTAAATCATAAGTCGACGCAGTGAGGAAAATAACAGTAAATAGGAAAGCCCCCAAGGGGTCTAAACAAGTCGGCACGAGGCCCCAAACATAACTTATTGCCCAAATATAGCAATAATTTTAGAACACCATTTAATACATGGTTTAGAGTAAAATACGCAACCCAATAGTTGCCATGGAGAGGACCAAGTAAAATCCAAAAATCAGTGCACACCACATACTCGTCATCCGACATGTGCGCCATTCTAAAAACAGTGAGAAATACGAAGTCCGGGGTTTCATGCCCTCAAGACAGGATTTATAGCCATTACTTACCTCAAACTAGTCTAGAAAGCTACTCCGCAATACTCTTGGCCCTCGAATCGGCTCCCAAATGCTCCGAGTCTATCACGATCAGATTAACATCATTAATATACGCTAGATGAACAAGGCTCAAACGATAACTATCAATTTTAGGCACAATTCTCGATATTGGCCAAACCCGAGCCCCGGGCCCACGTCTCGAAATTCGATAAAAATCATAAAACTAGAATCCTCACTCCCTTATGAGTCTACCCATACCAAATTTACAAAAATTCGATCTTAATTGCCCACTCAAATAACCAAAAGAAATTTCCAAATTTTCCTCCCATTTTCCCCAAATTTTCTACTTTAATTCCTCAAATTGCATGGTGAAAATCAAGACAAATTCATGAAATTAAACCAAAAATGATTGAGGAACACTTACCACAAGAATCCCACTAAAACTCTCGTCCAAATTCTCCTTCCCCCGAGCTCTCTAATGGAAAAATGAGTTATGTCCACGAATCCCCGAAATTAGAACTTAAACTGTCTGCCCAGACTTTACTCTGTGCGATCGCGGAAAAAGGCACGCGATCGCGAAGAACAAAATGATGCCCGACAAAACTAACCCTATGCGATCGCAGAAATACCTATGCGATCGCGTAAGACAACTCCTCACAACAATGCGATCGCGACAAGCTCAATGCAATCTCATGGAGTAATTCCATAACTTCACTGCCACACGTGCCCACACTGTGCGGTCGCAATAAGCCTCACGCGACCGCACTGTTCTGCCTCCTCCCACTACGTGATCGCAGACCATTAATTTCAATCACACACAACAATTTATGCTGCCTCACCAACAAATCCATGCGAGCGCATATAAGGAAACCAGAACCAAGAAAATACTGCAGCAACAACAGTTCTTTTTAAGGCCAAACACACTCCGTTAACCACCCGAAACACACCCGAAGCCCCCCGAGACCTCAACCAAACCTACCAACACACCCCATAACATCATTCAAACTTATTCGAGCCTTCGAAATACCAAAAACAACGCAGAAACATCAAAATCACATCAAATCCAAGCCTATGAACTTTGAAACTTCTAAATTTTACCAATGGTGCCGAAACAAACCAAAACACATCTGATTGACCTGAAAATTTGCACACATATCCAAAATGACATTACGAACTTGCTCCAAATTCTAGAATTCCATTCCGACCCTGATAGCCTGTTTTCCCATGCCGACTAGAAATCACCAAAAACTAACTTTCGCCAATTCAAGCCTAATTCTACACCGGACATCAAAACTTCATTCCGAATACACTCCTAAGTCCCAAATAACCTAAAGAACCTATCTGAACCATAAAATCTATATTCTGAGGTACCAACACCAAAGGAAAATAGAAGGAAATTCTATCCGAGGTTCTTTGGGCATACCTCACAACATCGAAGTCCAGTATTGGAGCTACCCTATTCTCATTAGTTTACAACATCGAAGCTCTAATACCAGTCGAGGTCGGAGAACCTAGTATCAGGTTCTGATATGCAACAGAAGATTCAAATAACGAGGCCATGAATACGAGCCTAGAATTGTTGGATGAAAGACGCGAAGCCGACCTTGTTCGATTGGCCGTCCAAAAATAACGGATCAAAAGATACTACAATCGAAGATCCAATCTTTGAAATTTTAGCGTCGGGGACTTGGTTCTAAGGAAAGTCACCCTCAACACCCGAAATTCGATCGAAGGAAAATTGGTTCCAAACTGGAAAGGACCAAAGGTCACCAGAAGGTCCAACAAGCTCAGAATGATGAATAGGGAACAACTGCCGAGCAATTGGAACATATCACACCTAAAATGATACTACTACTAAGGTAAGACCCCTTTCTATTTTCATTTTTATTTTAGACTAACACTTGCAGGTTGTCAACAAGAATCGACGGTGGATTTTTCAGCGAACGGAATGAAGTCTTTAGGTCTGAAAGCACGTGTTGTACTCTTTTTCCCTTAGACCGGTATTGTCCCAAATGGGGTTTTTGTCGAGGTTTTTAATGAGGCAACAATAAATCGTGCTAACTTAGAATCAATCACGATTACAAATCGGCATCGAAGATCAATTCAACAATATCTGAGGTTCCTCTCCATCAACCTCGAATACGAGGGGGGAGGCTACCCTTGGATATACTTTATCTTCGAATATCAACTCTGTGAGGAAACTATTTCATAAAATAAGGGTCTCGATAGATATGATTTATTGTAAGGGCCAAACGGTGAGAATGAACAGTGCCCACATAGATTCTTCGAGCCTTGGCTTAAACATGTACGCATGTATGAATATTTTGATCAAGAATAAAGAGAAGTACTTTCCTTGCAAACATCTGATGTTTAAAATTTTTCCTCTTTACATCTCTTAAAGAGCTTTGTACTATAACAAGCCTAAAGGCGATACTTGACCAAAACAAGAACGATCGCTCCCTCACTCGGGGACAAAAGACCTAATAGGAAACTCCCCGATCTCTAAAGGACACAAACACCTCACTCAGGGACTATTTTCTCGGGCAAGCCCGAACAAAACAGTAAAGCGAGGCCAATGGGCAAAACCCGAACTAAAAGGCTACGACCAATTTAACACGGCTCGGAGACGTCCGAAATTCGTAACAAAAATAGGCATTCAAAAAGTATCTATTACTTCACATTGATGACCTATTGATCATTTATAGGGTGCTACAGTGCTCTCATAGGTTATTTGCGATAAGGGTATCATCAGCTGAAGATTCGGGATCCGGATATTCCAAAGACTTACTTCAGGACTTAGTATGGTCACTATGAGTTCTTTGTGATGTTCTTTGGGCTGACCAATGCCCCAACAATATTTATGCACTTGATGAACATTGTATTACAACCATATCTTGATATATTCATCACTGTGTTTATTGACGACATCGTGGTGTACTCCCATAGTCGCGAAGATCATGAGCATCACTTGAGAATAGTGCTCTAGACCGTGAGAGAGAAGAAGTTGAATACAAAATTCTCAAAGTGTGAATTCTAGCTTGATTGGGTGGAGTTTTAGGGTCATGTAGTGTCAAGCTAGGGGATCAAGGTAGATCCGAAGAAGATTAAGGCAGTTCAGAGTTGGCCTAGACCATTTTCAGCAACTGAGATTTGTAGTTTCCTTGGTTTGGCTGGGTATTATCGATGTTTCGTAGAGAGTTTTTCATCCATTACTGAACCTATGACTAGATTGACCTAGACGGGTGCTCATTTCAGATGGTCCGAGGAGTTTGTGGCGAGATTTCAAAAGCTCAAAACTGCTTTGACTATAGCCATAGTGTTGGTGTTTTCTATAGGTTTGGGCTCTTAAAATGTGTATTGTGATGCTTCACATGTTGGGCTTGGCATGGTGTTGATGCAAGAAGGTATGGTGATTGCTTACACATCTCAACAATTGAAGGTCCATGAAAAGAATTATCTGATCCAAGGCTTTGAATTGGCAGCTATTGTCCATGCATTGGAGATTTGGTGGCATTATTTGTATGGTGTCCCATGTGAGGTCTATATCAACCACCGGAGTCTGCAACATATGTTCAAATAGAAGGATCTTAATTTGTGGCGGCGGAGATGGTTAGAGTTTCTTTAAGATTATGATATCACCATTCTATATCATCCTAGGAAGGCCAATGTGGTAGTCGATTCCTTGGATATTTTGTTGCCCACCCGGGTTCTTGTTTGTGTGGTTTTTTGGTCTTAATTATATGATCGCATCAGATGGCGTCAATATGATGCCCCTTATTTGCTTGTCCTGAAGGACACAGTATAGCATGACGATGTCAAGAAGGTTTCTATTGGAAATGACGGTGTGTTGCAGATGCAGGGACGATTTTATGTGCCCAATGTGGATGAGTTCCATGACTTGATTCTTGAGGAGGCTCACAATTCACGGTTCTCTATTAATACGGGTGCCGCTAAGATGTGTCAGGATTTGAGGAAACACTATTGGTGGAGGAGAATGAAGAAAGACATAGTGGAGTATGTAGCTCGATGACTAAACTGTCAGCAAGTGAAGTATGAGCATCAGAGGCTATGCGGTTTGCTTCAGAGACTTGAGATTCCCAAGTGGAAATGGGATCTTGTTACCATGGATTTCGTTTTTGGGATCCCATGGACTCAGAAGAAATTTGACGCAGTATGGGTGATTGTAGATAGGTTGACCAAGTCGGCTCATTTCATTCTGGTGGTGACTACCTATTCTTCTGTGCTGCTGGCTCAGATCTATATCTGCGAGATTGTTCGACTTCATGGTGTGCCAATATCCATAATCTCTGATTGAGTTTCGTAGTTCACATTGCATTTCTTGAGAGTTATACATCATGAGTTAGGAACACGAGTTAATTTGAGTACAAACTTTCACCCCCAGATGGACGAGCAGAGGAATGTGCTATAAGAGGATATGGTTCATGAATGTGCTATGGATTTCGAGGTTTATTGGGATCAATTCTTGCCGCTTGCGGAGTTTGCCTACAACAACAACAACCAATTAAGTATTCAGATGGCTCCTTAAGAGGCCTTACATGGGATACTGTGTCGTTCTCTAGTTAGTTGGTTTGCAATGAGATAGGCTAAGTTATTTGGCACGAATTGTGTTTGAGATGCCTTGGAGAGGGTCAAATTGATTCAGGATCGGGTTCGTACAGCCCAGTCAAGACTTACAAGTTATGCCAAATAGAGAGTTTGTGATGTAACATTCGTGGTTGGAGAGCGATTTTTTCTCCGAGTTTGACCCATAAAGGATGTGATGAGGTTTGGGAAGAAGGGCAAGTTGATACCTAGATATATCAGACCTTTTGAGATCCTAGAAAGGATTTGTGAGGTGGCTTACAAGCTTGCATTTCAACCTAGCTTATCTGCAGTTCATCTGGTGTTCCATGTTTCTATGATTCAGAAGCATTATGGTGTTCCGTCTCATATTTTAGACTACAGCTCAGTTCGATAGTTAAGATCAAAGAACATTGCTTCAGTGAAGATTCAATGGAGGGGCCATCCGGTCGAGGAGGCGAACTGGGAGATTGATCACGACATGCATCCTCATCAATTCATCACTTCATGTATGCCCGTTTGTATGTTCGAGTTCGAACGTTTGTTTTAAGAAGGGGAGAATGTTTCGCACATGTGTGTTTATAGTTTTATGACTTACGTGATTGATTTGTTTCATTCTAGGAAGATTTTGAGTTGATTTGGACTGTTTGGTTCTTGACTTAGAAGCTTATATTAGAAATGTTGACCAAACTTTTACTTTTATTAAAACGACCCCAAAATGGTGTTTTTATCGCTCCGATAGCTTCGTATTGTGATTTTGGTCTTGGGTGTATGCCCGTAATTGAATTCGGAAGTCCATAGGTTGATTTGTGTTGAATTCCCAAAATTTGGCAATTTGAAGTTGAATGTTTGACCGTAGGTTAAATTTTAGCTATCGAGATCGGGATTTTGTTTTGGGATGTGGAATAAGCCTGTTGTGTTATTTAGAACTTGTCTGCAAATTTTGGAATCATTTGGAATTGAATTGACATGATTCAGACTCTTAGTTGCAATTCTAGTAGTTCTTAAACTTTACTTTGAAATTCATATGTTTTAGTGTTCGATTCGTAGTTCTAGATGTTATTTTTGTGTTTTTATCACGCGAGCGATTTCGTATGATGTTTTTATATTTGTATGGACATTTACTTTGGAGACCGGAAGGCTCACGTGAGTTTTAGACATGTTTCGGAATGTTTTGGACTGAAAAATAGGATCCGGTGTGTTTATGCCTCTGGTGTTGCATTTGAGAACACCAGGTTCGCAATTGCGAGCTTAGAAATGGGCCTCAGGTATTTGCGACCTCCTCTTAGGCTGTCAGTGGCCGTATTTGCGAGAATTTATTCGCAATTTGGAGGGTTCGAAATTACGACATCTGCAACTTATCAAAATGGCTGGGAGTCGGGACTTTCCATTATATTCTCTCATTTTAGAACCCTTGACTCGATAGGAGGAAATTTGGAGAGAGGATTTTCATTTATAACCATTGGGTAAGTGATTCTAATCAATTACATACATGGACTCGTGGGTATGGCTAGTGGGAATCTACCCTTGGACCTGGGTTTTAACCTGGCATGCCCTGTCTTGACCTTTGTTGAATTTTTGGGAAAAGTGTAAAAATCATAGCTTTATCTATTATAATTGTTTTCCCTTGCATTGTTTGATGATATTTGGAAAGATTTGAGCCTTGTGGAGGAGAATTTTAGGGTAAAAGCTATTTCCGAGGGTTGAGTTGACCTAGTTGAGGTAAATATCTTGCCTAACTTTGTGTGGAGAAAATACCCTTTAGAAATTAGTTTATATGTGCTAATTGTGTTGTGTGAAAGGCGTGTACACAAGGTGACGAGTGGGTACACATGCTTTATCTGGTAATTGACCAGTTTAGGCTATTTAGACTCTTTTCATGCTTTTAATTGAATTGTCTTAACATATTATATCTTCATTGTTAATCCACTCTTTCATTTACTAATATACCTTTACATACTTTATTGACATTGTTAACACTTGTTTCATCTCCTACTTGCTAATTTGCTCTTATATGCTTAGTTGAAGTTATTGCCTTCCTTGTGTTCTGTTACATCTTTAAAATGTTGAATTACTTGTAATTGAAGTTGTAATTTCATGAAATATCTTATTGTTGAGTTCGTGTTGATGTTTAGAGAGCCATTATCTCATTGAGGTGAAGTTGTTAATTGTTGAGATATCTTTCTTATTAAGCTATTAACTTTTATTTTGTTATGGTTGATATTCTTGTACACATTGTGGTTGAGCCATGGGCTATTTGTTGTGGAAACACTAATATTGTTGATTCCTTTAGCAAGTTGTGGCATATGTACACATGTAGTGCGAGTTGTGATATTGATACGTATGCAATAGTTTAAGGTTTGGGGTTGATACACATGCAATGAGATAATGCGGGCTTGGTACGCGTGTTGCTATTGTGGTAATTACTTTAAGCCACGTTGTGTGATAACATTGGCTAAAACATGGGTAAATATTCTGGGAAAATGATTTTTACAACTAAATTTAAGACTCCTGCGATGATATAAGGAAAATTTGCGATTGAAATTGTGAAAAGTGAATATGAGGCGGTACCTTGATTGTTATTCTTGTTGCATACGAGGTGATACCTCGTTTGTGGTTCTTGTTTTTTATCTCATCTTGTAGAGAGTTATTTGCGGAACACTTCTTGTTAGTTTTATTCTTCCTTGTCTTATCTGTTTTGTCCGCATTTCACTATTTTGGTTCTCTTTCATTGTTTTCCTTATGTTATCATATCACTATGCTTACAATTCTGTCATTAATCTATGTTATTAACTTGTTTCAAATCATATATTCCTCCCCCTGTTATTACTTCTCCTTATTATGTATTCATTCTATTTATTATCTCCTATTAGGTGTTTTGGCCTGGCGTTGTCATTACTCTACCAAGGTTAGGCTTGATACTTACTGGGTACCATTATCGTGTACTCATACTACTCTTATGCACATCTTTTTGTGCAGATTTAGGTACGTCTGCTTGTGCTGGACGTTGGTGTTTTGTTGTAGTTGTCATCCAGAGACTTCAAGGTATACCTGCTCAGCGTTCACATGCCTCGGAGTCACCTTCCCTTATCTTTCATTTCTGTTGTATTTCTCATTCACACAATATTGTAGTAGACATTCTATATTATTTTGTAGAGCTTATGACTCAGCTCCGCCGGTTTTGGGAGAGATGTTGTCAAAATCTTATTTTGGGAGTTTACATGAGTTTATCATCCTTGCTTTAGTATTTCTGTTGATTATTTTTGTTATGTTATTATTAAATGTCAAGGTTACCTAGTCTTAGAGATTAGGTGCCATCACGACATCCTAAGGTGGGAAAATAGCATCGTGACAACTTGATGGTGAAATTCGATCAACATATTCTGAATGCGTATTTGGGGTTTGAGGATATGGAACCGAAAGAGTATTTAGAGAAGTGTCCTTTGAAGGAAGAAGCTAGACCGTGTTTTGCGGAGATTGTAGCACAGGGGACCACTCCCCCTTGGATTGGTGCTGGGGTGCCAATCCTCTAGAGCACTCTGGGTTTCGAGGCCAAAGGGTTGAAAAACTTTGTATGCATCAGGCTTGTCCCATTTTTTGAATGAGAACAACTTTCCCATCCCTCGAGCTATTCTGTTGGATTTTATCATGAGCGGGAATCCGATCAATGTGGGTTCCCTAATGTCAACTAACATATTCCTGTTGGCACAACACGACAATTCCTCTTACCCGTACCCCAACACTATAATAGAGTATCTGACAGACATCAAGTTGGAGCCCAGGCCATTTGACACCAAGGTCAAGACGACAGGATCGTTTGATTAGTATAAGCTGCAGGATCCGAGGAACCCGAAGAAGAGTGCTCAACCTTCTACTACTGCTGGCCAGTATGATGAACAAGTACTAGTTTCTGGTCCATATGATATTCCATTCACATCAGGTGAGCCTTCTACTAATGCAACAGCTGATATTCCTGAGCCACCATCTTCATCTCCTTCTTCAGCTTCTTTCGCAGCTCCTGTTTTAGTTCATACACCAGCTCCAAGGCTGGTGCCCATTCGTACAGGTCCCTTATCTACATTGTGAGTATCCCAAAGATTGGCAAATCACAACAACTAAGACCTCCAATGTTGTTGCAGGATAGACATCCAGACGGGCACTCCTGACTCCTATAACATTGATAAGAAGCTTAAAAAAGTCTTTGACAACCAGAAGGTGATTATGGATACATTGGTACAACATGATGCTGTGATTGAGTGGTTGTCCAAGCAAGGCGAGGAATAGGAGGATGTCCCAGGCCAACAAGAAGTCAGTTGATGACCTTCGAGCTAAGGTGGCTTGTCTAGCTATAACAAGAGATTTTCCACTTGACCTGTTACTTGATCCCTCCCAGACCCACCTTCTCCATCTTAACAGGATGCTCTTGCTGCTCCAACCGAGGAGTCATGCCTTGCTACCGACACTGTTGAGGTAGTGCGTGATATGTTCAATTATCCGACCACTCATAGACTTGATGATGATATTCAATTGCCTGAGCCAACTGTGACTGATGTTGCCTGGAACACAGTGATGACTGAGGACACTTAGGGAGTTCCTTCGCTCTCTCTACGTTTGCTCTTATTTTGTTAAGCATTCGGGACAATGCTTATTTTTATTCATGGGGGTGGGGGGTTGGG